>CAJPEX010003805.1:0-14328 GCA_905338405.1 Notodromas monacha
TCTCCGAAACTCCTCAAGGTCGACGTTGCAAAAATGTTTCTCTCGAGAGTTGGACGAATAAAGGAGCATGTTGGCATCTTCGACACCCGCGGGCGGTGGGAAATTAGATCGACGCTTCATCATCTCAGGGTGCCGATCTTCCCGTGGGAAATTTCTCCTCGGATGGTCGTCACCACGTACCGCTGAAGAGATCCAAGTGATCTCGGGACAGCTTCCGGTTTTATTTTGTCTTTCGTTTCGTGAGGTTCGCAGGATTGGTAGTTGTAAGTGTGGGCGTGGTCGAGAGGTGAGGCGACACCTGCGCAGAAAAGCATACGTTTTCCTGCAGGGGCTTCTCAAAAAATCCTGCTATTCCCCCAGCGAGTGGCTCTCAAAGTCTGGTTATCAATTGTGAACTATATACACTGGGTCCCTCAATAATGGAAATACTGTACAGGTGAACCTCAATCAGCTCAAACATACCGAAGTCAAATACAGTATACCTCCCCAAGTTGAATTTTTCTAGTCCCTGTCTAAATTCCCTTATTTATAAATAGTGCATTAAAAGCCTCTCTCAGTCAAAGTTTATTTTCCCCTCAAACCTTCAAAACTCCAATTTTCTAAAGCCTATTGGCAATTCTTTTCTTGACACAGGCAAGAGAAAAGCAAAAAAAGTAATGATGTGTTTTGAAAAGAAGTAAAATACCAAGTGGGCAAATGAACCCCTGCTTCCAATGATTTATCATAATATAAATTCATTTAAGAAGAATTTTAAAGCCCAGAATATCATCAATCACAATTTTCTTTTACTTCTTTCTTTCCCTCACCAAAAATAATTGGTTCCCTTACCAGAAACCACCCTAAACTTAGATGTTGTCTGGTTTTTTGAAGTTTAAATAACAGAGATTAGACAGTACTGGTGGTACATTACAATTCAACCCTAATCCATTGCCAGACTGGGGTCAAATTGTGAAGCAGTCAAATTGCAAGAAATTTTGTAAAATTGAGAAATATCAGCATACAAATGTGAAAAAGTGGCCAAAGCAGGTCAAATTCCAGGGCAGAGGTCAAATTGCAGGTCAACCTCTCTGCAAAATTGACTGTTGGATTGCAGGACAGTCAAATTGCAGGAGATCTAATTGCAAGGTACAAGCTCAAATATGCAAGAAATTCCCCTATAACCATTTAATTGAAAATAGATCCATTTGTACCAAGCACACACAAAGTAATGTTCCCTGTAGAGACTAGACATTGGATTTGTGCAGCCGGAGAAAATTTTGAGAAACCCTCTTTCGGATGTGATCCTTTTGGGCCGGGAGGATCCCTCACTCTCTTTCGGAGAGAAGAGAACGGCGGAGAGAGACAGAGAGAGAGGGATCTCCAGGTTGCGGAATGAAAAGAACCCGCCGGGCTCGGTGGCCGATCAGAATCTTTCGAGAGCCCCAGTGAGCCGCGATTGCCTTCTATTAAAAAAACCAGCAGGAGTCGTTGTTTTACTTCCGAAAAAATTTTTGAGGGTAGCTGTCTTTTCCAGGCTAAAACGGAAGTATAAAAGTTGTTGGAAACTGGTGAGTTGTTTATACATTCTTGTTCTTTTTTTTTTCAATCTAGGTCGACATTTCGAACCTCATAATATGCAGTAAAATCGTGTTAATAGGAAGTTACAGGGACCAGTAAAGTAGCTTCATTTTACAGTAACGAAAAATGGCGTTAAAAAGTAACCCATTTAATAGTGTGGCTATTGGGCAGAAGGGGCCTAAAAGACGAGTTTGTCGAAAGCGATTATTCGTTATAAAGAGATTTATTGTGACAAGATTCTACTGTATGACAACGAGAGAGATTTTTCTCTGTTTATATCAGTTGACATCATTCTTAAAATTTTGTAATAGTTTGTCAAAGCGCGATGCTCTGGGAGAAGAATTGCTGCTGTTTTTTTCTCTTTCTTCTCTTGGAAGTACATATTGTTGGTTTTGTTTTCTATCTTTTGTCCCTCGCTACTGTTTCTTCAGACTTGGTCGAAATACTGTATTCAGTCTCATTTCTATCTTTTTTTTAAATCCTAGAAATCTGTGTGAGTATAGAATGTCTTGGATGATTCATAAGTTGCAAGCAACGTTGGACATCTTGCTCGAAAAAACACTTCTCCGAAGAAAGAAATTGCTTCATTGTTTATTTTCATTTCACTCTTGAGACGGCAGACATGATGTACTGTATTGTCATCGGGCGGATTTTCTTCTAAAACGACGATTTATTTTTCTCCTCCGAAATGATGAATTACGAATTTCTGCGTGGTTCACGCATTTCTTCGTTTAGAATTTTGAAACTCGAGGCAGATGAAAATGGTTTTCCTGCTGGAAGCATCTTATGCATTGAGTTTTACTACTTTTGGTTGTCGAGAACATGTCATTTTGGAAATATTTTTTGTGTTTTGACGTCGTTGTCGTTTTTTAATGTTTGAATATTCAGAAATTTTGTCGTTCAATGCTTCATTGTTAGGGCTGAACATTTTTAATAGAAGAAAATGATCTGCCGATTGACAGAATTTCGTGCATAACATGTTTTCGAACATTATCATCACCCTGGTTGTTGATAGCCGTATGTAATCTTTGACGAGAATTCTCTGCGAAACTGCTGCCGGAACTTTTTTGCGTCGTCTGTTCAATTAAAAGTTAACTTCGATTCCCGTGTGAGGCATTTAATCGAATTCCACGAAATTTCGCAAAACTTACATCAGGCACTTTTTAAATGAATGCCTACGGATTCATTGTCGAATTTTTCGCTTCAGATTTTTTTTAAATTTCATTGGAGACGAAAATTTAATTTAGTTAGCTCTCTGAAAGTTTCGGATACGCATTGAAAAATAATCTCGAATAGAGTATTTTGCAAGCCAGATTCGTTTCAAAACGATTGTTGCTCGAAAATAATATCCTAAATTTCAGTTGCATGGTTTAAAAAATTAAATGGCATTATTTTGAATGGTAGCAATTATTTTTTTCTAATGTACCTGAACACATTTTTCATGCATACACGCAACAAATTATCTTGAAATATGTAATCCGTTTCATGTTAGGGATTATTTTTTTAACTGTCCTGAAAATAATTTCAAGAATAAATACTGATTTGCCGAAATTATCTTGAGCTTAATTATTTTCGTTAAAAACTATTTTAATTTTGTCTTGCGTACGTGGACATAATTTCCGTGAAAATTTCAGCAAGATTTTCTGCTATATTTTTTGGTAATTCTGGCTTTCTGTGGGGGTTTCAGTTTTTTATGATCAATTTTACAACAAAAAATCTATAAAGAAATTTGGCATTGCGAGGTAGTAATTTCCTTCTTGAATTATCCAGTTCCTCGTTGGGGAAAAAAGAGATTTTTTCCGCGTCAGGCGGTTTCTGTTGAAAAATAAATCGAGTCACCTGAATTTGAAAAAATGATTCCCTATGCGGGGGCGTGCAAATTAAACATGCATCTGTTTAAATTATTAATCCATCTTTCTGACGAGAAAAGCATTAGGAAACATCAACAGTCCGAGGATATCTCGGTTTCCAAAATAAACGCGAAGCCACCGCCTGATTTTTTTCTCTGAAAATTGTTTTGACGAGAAACTTTTTGGGGGTATTGAAATTATTTGAAATTACGGTCATTAATCTTCCAAAATAGTTGCAGGAAAACCGAAAAATTGGAATTTTTAATCCCCGTTAATTCATGTTTTTCGGCTGAGAAACTGCTTAGAGCATTACCACATTAAAAATAAATAATCGGATCTTATTCAACCCAATTGTTTTTCCCAATCTACTTTATTAATCTTACTCGGGGAATATTTAATAAATATGAAGCAAATTGAAAAAAATGTCTGGTGAAAATCGGATCCCGTTTTTTTTTTCAAGATTTGATACATTTATGCGAGTTCAGCCTTTCTCTTCACGTATTCATGTTTTCTGTGAAAACCGGCGAGTAATAGTGGGTAATTAATCTAAAACTGCCTTGTCAAAGATCATTTTGGGTTTGAGACGAAGGACAGTTTTACGTCAACAACTGCTCGCGAAAAACTTGTCTGCATGATAATATCAGCACAAACTAGTCTGTTTCTTCAACGCCGTAGTTATTATTTCATTGTCTGTCAAAAATCCAAATGTAAATTCTCGACTGATCACGCGTCTTTCTCTTCCCGAGTGTTTTTCTCTCGTGTACTTTGTACAGTACACTTATTTTTATACTTCCGATTATTTTGATTTACTTTCCGAATCTCTACACCCCATCTCTACCTCGAAAGCAGGTTGTATTCACCGCCTTACCTGTTGGTCACGTACGTGTAAGATGGTACTGTACTAATAAAATGCAGGTTGAAAATCCCAGGTTTAACCGCAGCGCCGAACCCGATTTCCCCGCGATGAAAGCGACGGAAATGAAACCCACAACATTACTGCTGTACTGTATATTGCTTCGGGGATCGAAGATGAAATGACCCTAGGTTTTTCGTTTCCCTGCAACCCGAAATGGGCCGCGACACGCAGATACCGTGCGGATGTATTATCGCGTAATCCGCGTTAAACCCTGCGTAAAGAGGATGCTGCGATCTTCGGTGTCGTCTAATGAAATTCCCGAATGGGTGGTAGTTTTTCCCCTTCTGACTGGCTGGAGTGAACAACAACAACAACAANACTGTACCTGGAAATTTCAGGCGCTCATTCTAAGGAAGAACAAAAAAAGGCGACAAGTATCCAAGGTTTTGAAGCCTCAATCGATGGATAAATTTAGAAATATATTTGCTCCATAAAGCTAATATCAAATGCATCACTCTGGATTCATCATTCATCAGGTAATCACAAGAATAACATGTATTTTATCCAGAGTTCGATACCCATCACTCGCATGCATGTCCGAAAAATGCGTCCCTATAAAAAAAAGGATCAACAAAATTTCCGAGAAAATTCCCTTCCCTTGGCATTCGATCCATCGTCATCTTCGTCTCCTGGGAACGTGATGGTCTTAGATTTGATGGAAATGTAGCATTTCCTTACGTCGGGATGCTGTCACATCTAAACTCCATGTTCTCAAAAACGGATTTTATAGGAGACAACTTCGTCGGCAGTGAACATTTTCTCGTAAAAGTACTCGTTCACACGAGACTGGACGGGTTGTTCATAAACTTCGATTGGATTTATCGGCAATACGCCAGTTCGGAGGATGGATGTATTTTATGCTTGAAATAACTCCCGTCAAATTATATTTCGAACACATGTTCCTTTACAAAACAGCTCGTTGAGACACGCGAAGGTCTTGATACTTCATTGAAGTTACACTCATACAAATTACCATTTTTAGATACAATAGTTAATTACAGTTTGCTTTTACTTTTCTCCGCAGTTTTTGATTTAACTCAAATTTACCGACTTCTTATGCTCACGACTAAAATAAGAAATACCGTGTTAGCGAAGACGTGATTATAATGATATTTGAGCTTGTCCTTCGCCTTATTAAATTTTAATTTTAGCAAATTGACGTGGGCAATTTTCCAAAATTCCTCGACAGTTTTCTCATCAGCATTGCAAATTTTTTTTAAAGACATCTCCAAGCTGCCAATTTTCCGACTTTTTTAATGCTGAAGCTTCCTTTACTATTTTTTAAGAAAACTACTGTTTTTGAAATTCAAAACTCTCTGGCTGTTGCTTCAGAAATGCAATAATACACTTAATAAAAAATTGATTCTAATAATCTTTAAACCTATAGGTATGCATGAGCCAATAAGAAATAAGCGCCAAATAACAAAAAAATCCTCGATGGCCAAGCTCTACCGTTGAGCCAATTACTCCTGCTTCAATTAATTTTTTTCTTTCTTCTATTTCACCCCAAGGTCTTCAACTAAAATAATTCAAGGTTTCTGATGAATTATTCAGTACCAGAATTCGAAAAATTGCACAATTTTTTTCTGATTTCTATTGATTACCTTGATCAACTTGAAAAATGAATGGGATGATTCTTGAAAATCATAACCGTTCTCAGCACCAATTTGCAAAAATGAACTTGCGTCTAAACCAAATAAAGGCATAAAAATGAAAGGCATTGAATGGAAAAAATCTGAGCTCATCAAACAAAAGCTCGGAATTTTAATTTAAAATTCAAAGTTTCAGAAAATGCGTCTACAAAACAAATTGAAGTGAATCACTAAACATATAAACATGCTTTTAGGGATGTATATCAAATATCAGAGACCTATATAATAGTTTGTCAACCTGTTGCCCAACAAATCTCGAAATGCTCATGCAATACCGTATATCTAATAAATAAATATTAATATTTTAATGGAGGACGGAGAGATAGAGCGGATTTCCTGAAGCTGATAACATTTTAAAATAGAATTTTCTATTTTAAAATATAGAATAGCATGCTTAAAGAATAAAAAAACCAAAGAGGCAGAAATATCTGTTTTTGAAGTTGTAAATAAAAAAAGGTGTAAAAGTCGTCATTTGGACCCTAGAGATCTAAATTGAAAAAAAAAAAAACTTCAAGATTTATTGGCCCTTCTTCACCCCAAAAAAGCGTGCAAAATACCCTTCTTTTCGCAAGAGAAATCCGATTTGTTCCGCTAGAAAAAAAATTAGAGTTTATTGCGCATAAAACCCTCGCCCCTTCCTCTGTTTTGTACTACTAATTTTTTTGTTTCTTCTAAGGATGCAACATAATTGAGTTGGTCACGCGCAATTTGTTCATTTTTTACGACTCTCTATATACCCGGTGTTCCGCGGATTAAAGCACGTGAACCGGAGCTAAGGTTAAGGATGCTCATCTGCTGATGATCACAGGAAACATATAAAACTATGAATGCTTGTACATCTTGCCCATTAGTATCAAGGCAGTCCACAATACACACACACACACCTACACACCCTCGACATTCACTGCGAACAATGCCACTATAGTATCGTACTTTACCGACCGTGAAAAGTACTTCAATGGGCGCCGGGCACGCGGGTTCTCCTCATGTGCCCGTAATTGAACTCCTTTGCCGACGACATTGCGTATACTTTTGTGTTGGCATCACATGATTTGTGAGAAGAAAAAAGAAAAGAAAGGCTTTGGAGGAAGATGCTGGAGTGCGGGTAAAAAAAAATTAAGAACCGAAGCGTAGCAAAAGTCAGCAAAATGAAAGAAAACAAAAAGAAATCTCGGGCTGGGCGAAATACGTTTTCCACGTGGAAAATAAATGAGCGGAGAAGCAGCAGATGCTTCCGAATTCCGCTGTAAAAAATTTTTTTCTCCCTTTTATTTCGCGCTCGAGGAATTTATAAAGAGCAGGGATTTTTTTTCGGCTCGGCTCGACGTTGTCGACGAGATTAATCCGAAACTCGTCAGTGTCGTTGGCACAGGGATTCACCCTTCTTTTTTTTTTTTTACCTTGAACCCTAACACACCTGGGGCTGCATGATGGAGATCAATAGCCAAGCCCTGTGGTGTTTCTGCCACGGCCAACGAAGCCAGTTTCGTGCTTGGTTTATTTCTGGGAGACGCGATATTATTTTGCTCATCTTTCCTGATTTTCTTGCTTGTGTAAGAAACAATATTTTCATTTTTTTTAAATTCCGCCTTCTTTGGTTTTTTTATTCTTTAAGCATGCTATTCTATATTTTAAAATAGAAAATTCTATTTTAAAATGTTATCAGCTTCAGGAAATCCGCTCTATCTCTCCGTCCTCCATTAAAATATTAATATTTATTTATTAGATATACGGTATTGCATGAGCATTTCGAGATTTGTTGGGCAACAGGTTGACAAACTATTATATAGGTCTCTGATATTTGATATACATCCCTAAAAGCATGTTTATATGTTTAGTGATTCACTTCAATTTGTTTTGTAGACGCATTTTCTGAAACTTTGAATTTTAAATTAAAATTCCGAGCTTTTGTTTGATGAGCTCAGATTTTTTCCATTCAATGCCTTTCATTTTTATGCCTTTATTTGGTTTAGACGCAAGTTCATTTTTGCAAATTGGTGCTGAGAACGGTTATGATTTTCAAGAATCATCCCATTCATTTTTCAAGTTGATCAAGGTAATCAATAGAAATCAGAAAAAAATTGTGCAATTTTTCGAATTCTGGTACTGAATAATTCATCAGAAACCTTGAATTATTTTAGTTGAAGACCTTGGGGTGAAATAGAAGAAAGAAAAAAATTAATTGAAGCAGGAGTAATTGGCTCAACGGTAGAGCTTGGCCATCGAGGATTTTTTTGTTATTTGGCGCTTATTTCTTATTGGCTCATGCATACCTATAGGTTTAAAGATTATTAGAATCAATTTTTTATTAAGTGTATTATTGCATTTCTGAAGCAACAGCCAGAGAGTTTTGAATTTCAAAAACAGTAGTTTTCTTAAAAAATAGTAAAGGAAGCTTCAGCATTAAAAAAGTCGGAAAATTGGCAGCTTGGAGATGTCTTTAAAAAAAATTTGCAATGCTGATGAGAAAACTGTCGAGGAATTTTGGAAAATTGCCCACGTCAATTTGCTAAAATTAAAATTTAATAAGGCGAAGGACAAGCTCAAATATCATTATAATCACGTCTTCGCTAACACGGTATTTCTTATTTTAGTCGTGAGCATAAGAAGTCGGTAAATTTGAGTTAAATCAAAAACTGCGGAGAAAAGTAAAAGCAAACTGTAATTAACTATTGTATCTAAAAATGGTAATTTGTATGAGTGTAACTTCAATGAAGTATCAAGACCTTCGCGTGTCTCAACGAGCTGTTTTGTAAAGGAACATGTGTTCGAAATATAATTTGACGGGAGTTATTTCAAGCATAAAATACATCCATCCTCCGAACTGGCGTATTGCCGATAAATCCAATCGAAGTTTATGAACAACCCGTCCAGTCTCGTGTGAACGAGTACTTTTACGAGAAAATGTTCACTGCCGACGAAGTTGTCTCCTATAAAATCCGTTTTTGAGAACATGGAGTTTAGATGTGACAGCATCCCGACGTANCTACAATAATCTTGTTTGCAACGATTTTCTCTGTATAAAGAATTTTTTATTGGTCCCGTATTTAGGGTTCTTTCCACATGTGTTGTCTGCAACAAAACTCTCTCTACAGCGAATGTTCTGGTCCCTTTAGTTTCTTTGTAGAGAGAGAGTCAACCTGTTTTGCAAATTTATTAATCGAGTACCACGCTGACCTTTTTATTTAATAGGGCAAAAAATGAGATGGGCATCATAGCTGGATGATACAAACTTTTATGAAATTAAAAAAAAAAAACAATGGACAACTTTTCTTCTTAATGTCGAATCTTTTTAGAGTTCTCTATTTTAATTATGCTCTTATTTCTGTGAAACGAAAATATCACCATTGAATTCGATTTCCAAGTGGGCTCGAATTTACTTCCTTTTTTTAAACCTGAGACAGTTTTTCGAACAGAAATTTTGGGAACTGGAAACTAAGGTGCGTGTCTTTTACGGAGATACAATTTTCGAAAAATTTTCGATCAAAATCTAAGGTGCGCATCTTAATCAGGAACGCAGTATTGGAGTAAATACGATATAACCAACATTTTAATGGGATGAATGCAGATTCAAAAATTCACGGAATAAGGAAGTTGCATGTCTAAAAAAAAGTTAGAAAATCGTCTGAAGAAAATGTCCTTGCCTTTTTCCCCTTATCGGGCTTTTTGCATCCGGGTCATTTTCCCGTAACCAGGTTTCTTTCCATTCGTCGGTCTTAATTTAGTTGAAGATTAATGTACACTCTTTCATATGATGAGTGTGGCCGCATATTCGCAAATTTTTCGACTAATACAAATCACACCCAGGAATTTACACGCATCTTTATTTTTCGTGGTAGAATTTTGCCTATTATAGAGTAAATATAGTACTGTACTGCTTGTGTCTGTTTTTCTTTTTAAAATCCCAGTCGGGTTTCTTTCTCTGGCAGATGAAAATAAACGAAATAATGAAGCAATTTCGCAGTGTAGCCCGAGGTTATAATGCACCTGCATGTCCAATGATCGTAAACCCTTAGATATTCTTCGCGTTGTTCCAGTACAGCAGACTTTATTAATACAAAACATGAAATAAAATCAAATAGCTGCCTTTCATCTTCTTTATTCGACGCATACACAGCTTTATTCCTGGCACAATTTTCTTGAAATTAGAAAAAAGTCATCTTTTTTTGTGGGTGGGCGTCTATATCCGGGGTATACTCATATGTGATGAGGTAATAACATGTTCAGTCGTATGTAGTGACGGATTGTATGTGCATGTCGGATATTGCCATTCAATCATTTTTTGGCCGAGTTCAGAATGTGTATTGTAAGTCATGAAAAAACTGTGTGTTATATGCGTCATGATGCTGAGTGCAGCATGAATCAAGCAGCAGAGTGAGGATAGTTGAAATTATTCATGGGATTTAGTCTTGCACTCACTGCCGTTCGAGGCATATAATTTTAATGTACCGCGACGATGTCTTCTAAGAAATTTTTAGAATTTTTTCACGCCTTGGTTGGAACAAAGAGAAAAAATGGCTGGGAGTGCTTTCCGACTGTTACAAAAGAAAAACTGTGGTCCACTCACTCGAAATGCATGTTTCATGAGTTTTTGGGTGGTCAAAGTGCACGGACTGAACGAAAAATTACCGCAGGGAAATGGAAATATAATTTTAATGGAATATAATGGATAAGGACCAAAATTAGCATCAATTGTATTTTTCCTGAGAAAGAAAAATAGTTAACCCGAAGCCAGTTTTTTAAATTTTGCTTTGCTCGAAAACGTGTATAGTAGGAGCAAAATTTTCCTTTTCTCGTTCTCTTCGTTCGAGTCAGATTTTTTCGTGCGTTTTTTTTTTTTTTTTTTTTTTTAAATAAAAATTTTTTTTTTTTATTGTTTTTTTTTTTTTTTTTTTTTTTTTTTTTTTTTTTTTTTTTGCCAAAATACAACTTATTATTTACGCGATCTTTAACCCTATTTTTCCTCCCAGGATATATGAGCTGAAATTTTCGTTTGGCCTAACTTTATTTAAACTCGGAATCACATGGGAACAGATCACGTCAAGAGAAAATATTCTTGGCAAAAATTCCGCGTAAAAAAATAAATAAGATGAGATTTTCCGCAATATAGGTGGTTGTTAAGTTAGCTTGTTTGTGTATACATCGGGAAAATATCATCGAGCGCATGTTATCTTTTATTACGGTATATGCAAAAATTACTTACGGTAAGTTAAACTGTCAGATGAAGACCAAATGCGATTAATATTTCATGTATTGACATGGTTGCCTTTTTTTCTGCTTCGTAACTTTGCTTTTATTCAGCACATGTAGATGTTTTCCTGAAATTACTTCAAAAGAAACACGGTAAACCGATTATATCCACTAGAATAAATGCATTTAATTTGTTTTCCAAAATTCAGGTACGGATTATACTTGAGTTATTATAATTTACACCCCATCGCTGTCAAACCTAATTATAAAAATCTTACAAACGCAAGAGGAATTCCATGGTCTCTGGTATTCTGTCTGTTGAACCTTAATAACTCAAACCTCCCTAAGTCGAATGCAGTACATGATTGTGCCATTTTTTTCTTGTGCCTTTCTGAATTACTGTACATTGGAAACAATGCATTGAAAACGTCCCTATACTCCCTAACTCGAATGCTTTCTCCTCAAGCCTCCTTACGCATTTTCTGGATGTTTTCTTGGATATTCTTTCATTGGCATACGCTGGAATTTCTTTTAAAAATTAGAAAGGTTGGCTTGAATAAATTTTTCTAAGAAGGAAAGATTAAAATAATTTATTTCAGCAAGTGAAAATTCATCTGAAGCGTTATTATGAGAAAAGCCAAATTTTATTTTTCATCAGATACATTCAAACTGCCAATGTCTTTCTGAAGTTTCAGATAAAGATAGCAAGCAGACTTCTTTGCTACTTTTTATGAATTTATCATACCTGGAAATTTTCCTGCGGACCTGACAAAAAAATTCCTGCAGATTGGCGCCAGTCCGCGGACCTGGGGCATTGGGAACACTGTTATAGAGCATTATATAGAGCACATTAAACTTGAGCCGTAATGTTCCCTTGTATTCTACAGTACAGTATGTGTCTCTTGTTCATTGCCTGTATCCTGACATGTTTTGTGCTGTCACTGCTCCCTTTCGCCTTTCGTTCGTTGAGGACAGGCAATAAAAGCGACGCGCAGGAGACTTTCCGTGATCTTATTCTTGTTTCGGAAGCAGGATTACATATAGTTTCCGAGCCGGATTTATTCCGCTGGGAAACCGTTTATTCTTTACAAACGATGACACAAGGGAAAAGGATGAAACATCATGCATCCAGAAGCAATAACGACACACGATCATGTCATTTAAAAGTATCAAATTGAAATGGTGTGTATCTCTCGAAAACTTGATATTATCCACTGATTTTTCACAATTGATGAGGATGCGTTGTTCCAGAAAAATTCAAGAAGGTCGCAGAAAATTTTATGAAAACGTAACTTTCGGACAGTTGAAAAAGCTTCCTGGCACATAATCCTTTGAGATCCGGACACACTACGTTTGCGTGCTCCTGTGAAAAATTAAAAATTTGCGTGTAATTCAACCGTGGATATCTCCTAAATTAGGAGTTCAGCACTAATAAACAAGTAAAGCATTCATTCAATTGCTTTCGCAATGGTTTTTTTATTATTCTGAGAATCTGAGGTACATCCGTGTGGCTCTCCTGCCCGTAAAAGCCCTCTTGAAAATGTTCGTATTTTATTTAATTAATATTCTGTAGATATTCGGAAAATTGAAGAGAAAATTTTAGCTGTTTCTGATGGATGATAACGAGTCTTGGGGGCAAGATTTGAAAATATGAGATAGCACTAGAAAACTTTTTTCTAGAAAACTATTATCTAGAAAACTATTTTCTAGTGCAATTTTCTGACGAAGCGGTCATGGGTGTGATGACGAGTAATACGAAGCAGCACAGCAAAAAAAACTAAATCATTTGAGAAGGCATTGAATGAGTTCGGTTCCATGTTGTTTTCTTTTTGAATGGCTGTTTTATAGGGATCTAGTTTAGGTCTCTAGGATATTTCACAGCATAATAGAAGGTTGTAATTCATCCAAAGGGATATCAGTCGGATGCATGTAAGTATACACGAAAAATCGTCAGCCCAGCTTCACAAGCGAATAAATATTGAAGAAAAATGTCATGAAACCACTATACAGAGCAGTACTGAACATTATTTCATAGAATTTAATCCTGTAGTATTGTACAACCACATGAAAACTATCACGCGTTTCGAAAGGTGAATTAGGTGATGATATGGATTGAACTTCTTCATGGATAGAAAAATTATTTTGGGAGCACCGTTGAAAACCTGTGTGGAAGTGTGGGAATACTCCTCTGGATTTCATGTACGTCCAACACATTAAAATTTTGGGCATTATTACAGCAGCTGTCATATACTGTACTGGGCAACATGTTTGCTGCAACTTGTGTTCTGGTATCAAATGTGAAGTTTTATTCGGATGTACCCCACATGAGCGTCACTTTCGATGACCTAGCTGGTCAGCTAGATTTCGTGAGTACCACAATGAAAAAAAATATATAAAACAGCATAATTGATACTGCATGCGATACAAGTAACAAAATTTTCAACATCATTGCAGTCACATCTACCGCTTTTTGAATTGAACGCTGCTTCATGCTGGTTCCCCGAATTCAAAAATGCTGTCTAGTGCAGCACATTATACTGCACAGTATATGAATTCATTATTAAAATCATGGTGATATTTTCCGCTAATCTGTGCATACATTATTTTCCTGCCAACCCTGATCATTTCTATAAGCACACGGTTGAATGTTGCTTTATATTTAGAACAGTACAGTACATTACTGTACTCTGAACTGTTCAGCGAAGGAGACGTGTTCATTATTCAAGATACAGTAACAGATGCCACACCAACAATTTTAGAGAGTCGGTTCATTGTGCTGCTTATAGATGTCACTTGTACATCGGGTCCCGGCTGGGTCAATCAAACAATAGCGCGGAACTGACAACGTGAGTTTCTATCTGTTGAATTTCGTGGAGTGCTGGCCCTGAGGAAGGGGACCTGCCTTACTAACTCGTAAGTCTTTGATGCTCTGCCCTGCAGATTTCTGTTGGTGTGCTATTTCCGTTGTACAATGCCTGGAAGAGTGAAAGTGCGAATTGTTGCCGGTCGAAACCTTCCTGTAATGGATCGCACGAATGAGACGACTGATGCCTACGTTGAGGTTCGCTTCGGCTCGACCACGTACAAAACGGAAGTTTGCCGGAAAACATTGTCACCGCAGTGGAATTCCGAGTGGTTTCGTTTTGAGGTACGGCACTAGAAA
>CAJPEX010003805.1:16107-26169 GCA_905338405.1 Notodromas monacha
CATCACGGAATTGGAGGATTTCAAGTGCAAGAAAATTGTAAAATATCTTGATAGGATTTCATAAAGTTCTGGAATTCTCTTCTCAGACCCAAATCTCAATCGGAGACAAACTTCTTATCGGAGTCGCGACTGGAACTGCGTGCTATTTTGCTGCATTACCTCCTCCCACCGTTCCGAGGATTCTTGCCAGCCATTCGTCTTCCTCCATGAAGTCCGAGAACGGGGACGGGGATTCTTCTGTGAGCGACATCCAGAAGAAACTGTGTGAGCTTGTTGCCGCCAACAAGAAGACGTTCGGGCTTGCGAAAACTCCGGAGATCGTATGTCTTTCTGCTTTCACGTGCTGCGGTGTCACTTAGAAATAAATGTTACTTCTCAGATCGAAGCTCCGCGGATGGCGTTAGAACGGGCTCAGCGTGTCAGTGACTCGGACGATGAACATCTGCCACATCTTGACCTGTCCGCTGGAAACAAGGACACCTGCGTTTTAGAAGTATGTCATTTATTTGTCTCCTGAGCTTCGACGCTGCTATTTCATACAGTTGAACCTTGATAATTCAAACCTCCTCTCGTAATTTTTTTTCAAAGTCCCTGCACGAATTCTCTAAGAAACGATATGCATTGAAGCCTACTTAATTCGAAGGATTTCCCCCTATCGAGCAAATAAATTCTTGTCTCCGAGTTCAGCATCCTGTCAACTCATCCAAACAAGCAATAAAGTCAAGAATATCATGATGAAAATTTTCCTGTAATTCTTTTTTCTTTCCCCAACTGCTTGGTTCCCGAAATGGAATCTTCTTGGTAGTCCCTCAAAGTTAGACCCAAAGAGGTTCGACTTTTCTATTGAATGGGTGTTTATCTTTCAGATTGATGACTGCGAGGATTTGGATGTGATCAATTTGCTCATGGATCCGAAGCCACCGCTGGATTTCGAGGTGTCGAATATAGAAGATTATATTTGCAATGGAAGGTCGAAAACTAGCAACCCTCAAGATACGTTCGTTGAATCTGATGATGAGCTTCCTCAGAATCAGCTATTCACCAAAATTTGGCGAGGGAATGTAACACCTCCGTTCACTTCCAAGGATTTATCCAGAATCATGGACCGATTGATCCATGTGAGTGGGTTGAATCCTCTTATTAAATTGACGCGATTTCACGAGGTTTCGCGATACCGTGATGTGAGAATTTTGTTGTGGGATGAGTTATCGAGATACAGTATCGAAAGATTTCTTGTGCAATATTCATTCAGTGTGATGCTTATACAGTACTATATTTTATCACTTCGTCATGAGTACTTTTTATTTTTTAATGAATTATTTTGTTTTTTCTCTCAATACGTCTGATATTTTCGCTCGATATATTTCAAGTTCAGTATTAATACTGGTTATCTTAGGCAAAATTTATAATGTTGAGTTTTAATCTTCGACGAAGCACCAGGTTTCCTTTCTAAGTTTAGCGTGTAATGAAGGTTTGGAGAATTGCCACGAACGCTATACCTTTTGTTTATGCTTGCCTTAAATAATTTTCGTATAAATGTCGTTATCTCTTGGGTTTTTATTTGACGACATTTTTTTTACAGGGAACGTGTTACCGGTTCAGGAAAGCCGAGCCTAAGATTGTACGCATGGTACGAGTGAATGTGACATCCGTGGAAGAAGACGAATTGCAAGTTATTTTGACGGGCGTGAGCTTAGGAACGCCTTCATTCTCTTACAATATGAACCACTGGAAAAAGCTTTCAGCAAGCACAGAGCCCAGTGTTGAGTCGGATGCTGAGACTGTGAAGAGTCTCAAGGAGTCATCGGATGGTGCTTGTGAAACCGAGTTGAAGCCTTCGACATCGAGTATTGGAAGGAAGCCTTCTTCGAATCTTACGCTTACGGTTCCTGACTCAGGCGTCAATAGGATTGTTGCGGAGAATGTGAGTTTTTGTTGATGAAAGAAGTATTTGAAACGTTTCGACTTATCCGATCTAATTCTTGTGGATTTACTCGAGTACCACGCGCCCTCAAGTAAGACCCGCACCCAAATTTTTCGTGACTCCAAAAACACAAAATTTCGAAAATAAGAAGACCCTAATTCAAATTTAACATAAATTTGGCCAAGTTGAAATTTTTTTTGTAAGAAGTTTTTGTAAGACATTTGTTCCCAAATTGTCCATTATCATGAAGTATAATGCACACATAACTTCCTAAAACTTCTTGAAAATTTCATACTCGCCTATGACGCGCCCCACTACCCTTTTTCTTATGAAATTTAAGAAAAAAAGTTCGCGTGGTACTCGAGTAAATACGGGTATTTTTATCCCTTCATCAATTTACCATGATTTCAATGAAACCTTCTCTGAATTTTCCTCCATAAGTTTGACGCTGAAGCCATCTTTGAAGTCTTCAATTTATGATCCAACGTAATTTTTTCCTGAGCTTCTTCTGAATATCATGCGTGTTAAGAAAATGTTCTTCGCGATCGCAATCGTGTACAAAAATGGAATTTGTGATCATTGTAGAATCTTAGTCGTTTTCAGTTTTCCGGGATAAACATTCGGCGATAATAGAGGTTCCAGTATTATTTGATTCATGAACCGTTTCGCTGAACAAAAGTTACATTTCACCTTTCCATTCAATTTATCAGATGAATTACTAGGTCTCATTTCCATTCCTTAAAAACGCTGATCTTTTGCAGAGTTTCGAGTTGCCGACCCCTGTTTTGATCACACCATTGACTTGGATTCACGGAAAGAAACCCGAATCGTACCTGGGGAATTTGAATTTCTTCTTTGTGCGAGAAACGATGAATGTGAAAGAGGTATTTACAATTATGTACTGAATTGTTTTTTAAGTTTCACTTTCGCATTCCAAAAGCGAAAGTGCCGAACGAGCAGCTGTTACAGTTGAACCTCGATATCCCGAACCTCCATGTATCTATTTTTTCAAGTTCCTCTCTGAATTCTCGTAAAGCAATGCATTAAAAACCTCCTTCAACCGAAAGATTTCTCCCTGAAACCTCCATAGTACGAATTTTCTGTAGGCATTCTGGCTATTATTTTTTCTTGGACATAGAAATAAATAGTCAATTTGAAATGAATAGTAAATGTAACTTGATGTACTTTGAAAAGAAATGAAAGACGAGTCAAGCAAATTAACTCTTGTATCCTGCCTACTGATTGAAAAAGTAATTCAAGGACCAGAATATCACTAACAATTTCCTGTAGTAATTTTGTTTTCCTAAAGAAAAAAGCTTGTTTTCCGAACTCAAAATCTCCCTAACTTGATTTTTTTCTCTCGCTGGTCCCTTGAAGTTCGACTTGAAGAGGTTTGACTGTGATTTCAACAAATTTTAATCGGCGACCATACATTTTTTTTTTTAGTGTGGAGGACACTCGTAGAAACATAGCAGGAAGCAACGGCTTCACAACTCGTATCAAGCCCGAGTACACTCCCGTGACCCACCGTTACGGAACTAAAGGATGAGGTACAGGCTCACAAGAAACTACGTGTCACGAGTTAAAAGCCAGGTAAGACCATGAAATCGGCATTTCTATCAACCGTTGTTTTATGCATAGATTATTGATTCAGGCGCAGTGTTTGCTGAATGTTGGAGGAGATGTGGTGAAACTCACTGATGCAGCGAAATCGTGACTTAGAGGGTAATCTCTTCAACCTTTGTGATCCTGTTCGACTTCTGAATTGAATCGGGTACCGGAACGTACCACTTCCTGTTGTATCGATTTCCGAAGGGTTCGGATGCGTGATCGTCAAGAGACGGAAACGATCGCGTTTCAAGTGCAATAAGAATTCGTTGGTTTGGGGTGTGATGAGACTCATGAGAACGAATCCAATGCAATCACGATTATTACCATTTTTTTTCGATTTGTCGTTGAAACGTTATTCTGTTTGATAGATGTTGAATATTCCGACTGTGATTTAGTCTAAACGAAGTGCCGTTGATTTGAAATGTAAAAACCGGGTATTAAGTATAAAGGATGCCTTCGTATCACGTTTCTCTGCATTTGCAATTTATTGGAAATTATTTTTTCCGCCATTTTGTCATGAAATACTGTACTGCGAGATTCTCACACATGCTATGACGTGTACAAACCGCTAGCTGAATTCGTAGCCACGATCCTGTGAAATACATAGTGAGTGAAACGTTTTTTAAAATTTAATTTTCGTGTTTGAACGAAAAAATTGTGACTCAGGAATTCAATTCATTCGAACGTGGATTAAATTCTCGATCGAGTTCCAGCGTTAAATCATACTCTCTGAGAAAAAGAAACCAGCCCAAAAATATTAAAATTATGTAAGCAGGAAGAACAGTGCTCCTGCATCACATTGTCTTCTGAATCGCTACCGACCTTGAAGCTCTAATTTTATTTCACTTCGTTCATCGTTGAATGGAATTGTAAGACTGACTTTTCTCGCCGACTCACATTATTTGTTCTCAAAGTTAACCCGTGGAATTGATGAGGAAATGAATCTGAACGTATGTTCACATGTTCGGGTTGATATTAATTTCGAACCGTAAAAAGTACTGTACAGTATAGTTGAACGTGTTTGAGACTAGTATGAAGTACCATGCGGATACATAATTGTAACCCGGTCCGATTTGGATGCGGTATCTCATATTTTTACTCTTGTAATGCTCCTTTTTACGGTGATTGGCAGTGGGCCAAAATGAATCAAAAGAAAAAATGTCTCGGAAGAACTGTTCATACGGTGAATTATCGAAAGATCGACGGAAACCAGCGGACAATGATAAGTACAGATGCTTTTTGTTGAAGAAAAAGCGCGTGGAGAGTTCACCTTTACTAAGTTAATAAAACTTCATTCCACCAACCTTTTTTAATCCACCTCCTCAAGGAAAGTATTATCGTAGATGGAAAAATGTGAATTTTGATTCGTATTGTATTTCGTTTGCTGTGTAGCATTGAGAAGATTGATAATTAACTAAAATTTTGCACTTGCAAGAAGAAAATTATCTGGACTGTACCTCATAAGTATACATTACTGTATCTTGTGATCTTGATAAAACGGTAATGCTTCAGACAACCGATTAAAATCCAGTCAACTGTTTTCACTGCATTTCACGATGTTCCGAAAGCTAAAAAAAATTCTCTCATGCCTTACTCAAATGACGTTTCAAGCTGACAAATGCTAAATGCGAATACAGTCTTATATTATTATACTGCGTAGGAGTATATACAGCAGTACAATATTTGTCAAAAGTTACGTCACGCATGAATCCAACATCAGCGCACTTATTCTGGAATGCAAATGCACAAAATGGTGCTTTATTACAAAGATTATGTGTTCAAAATATTTTTTCACCGAAGGAAAACTTCTCTTTTTCAACTTTGTCACATTTATAGATGCGCGAGATAAGAATTTTATATTATGATGCATCATATACAGTACTGTACTATGATAGTATGTACTGTAGATGCATACCGTATATGTACGTGCTTACATATACTGTACAGGACTATCATGACAAAGCATGCAGAATCGAAATGGCCTTAGTCAATATACGCTTGATAGCAAGAATTAACTTTTGGAAAGCATCCATCAGCATTAATTTTATGTGCTGCGTCAATAATTTCACACAAAATTCAGCATGCACATTCAGTAATTAAACATGGTCAACAGAATCGCTTCTAAAAGTGCTGGCCTCTCTCCATAATGTTCTTATATCTTCAAATTTCTCTGTAAAACAAATATTTTTTTGACCCCATAGGACTTTCTCTCTATGTTACGGGGGTTCTCTGCAACAAAATATTCTCAATGACAATTTTTTGCCCATTGAATTTTGTTGCTGTAGAGAGAGTCAATGTGTATTTTTATAGATGGTACTGTCCTTGAACTTCAAAAAATTCATCATAAAACATTCAAGTGTGCTTGGTTGGCAAATCTTGTTTCCTGAGATATGCTGTAGGTTCATGTGCAGTTTTAATTCCCATTTCTTCTACTGTACCTTATCTTATTCAAAATATTTAAACATTTGAATAGCGATTCAAGACAAGAGATGATTGAACAAAATACAGCATAAGTATACAGTACAGCCATTACTATGCGTGGAAATATGGACCCGCTCTGTATCATCCAACCAACAAGAAATACGAGTGTCCCTCTCCCACACTAGAATATTTGCATTAAAAAAAGGACGGTAACCAATTTTAAATTATTTTTGGAGGCGTCGGCGGTACTCTATTAGTCTTTTGCCTGCTCGTCCGCGGTACAGTACAGTATGTTCAAACAAGACTCAGCACGCTCTCCATAGCGGACGAAAACATGCTAGTCCGAGCAACCTCTACCCGGCGATGCGCGCGGAAATGCGTGCGAAAGCGATCGCAGTGTGAAGGGGCCTTTTGCGTGAAGAAGCCTGTCCGCGCGCTCAGTTTTAGTCCCCCCCCCCTTCCTCCTCCTGTTTCCCTGTCCTT
The DNA here is from genome assembly GCA_905338405.1 of Notodromas monacha. Classification (NCBI taxonomy): domain Eukaryota; kingdom Metazoa; phylum Arthropoda; class Ostracoda; order Podocopida; family Cyprididae; genus Notodromas; species Notodromas monacha. The sequence continues at coordinate 22,547 of CAJPEX010003805.1, forward strand.
CAGTGCGTCGAATGAACGCGTCTCCCTCCGACGCTCGCCGGGCCTGCACGGAATGAAACCCGCCAGGACTCCTTCATTCCGACTAGCAGCGATGTACGAGGCAGTCGCTGAACTGTGGCACCGGGTGTGAGCACGTTCAGGGAATGGATTTCTATGTGCACAGAGCCGCGAACCTGCTTTCGCACACGGTAGTAAGTGACTTGGATCGTGAGAGTGCGCAACGGCGGAAGTCTGGTTTGCAGTGTGGCTTCGGATTTGATTCCTGAGTTCTTGATATCTACCGCGAACCATGTTGTGAATTGCAAATCGAAGATGAATTCCGTGATTATTGGTGGTTGTAGTGTTGTGCACGGAGCTCTTCTAAACAGAGAGGTTCTGTATGCCGATTTAATTATTGGTTCCCGTAGTATCGCTTGACATTGACGATTTCTGACATGCAGTAATGCATAGCAAATTGCACCTTTCCTTTGCATGTCATCAGTTCTCTCTCGCGCTTATCGTTTTCAAGTCTGAAGACACAGTCTAGTGCAGAACTTCATTTCGATGATCGAAGAATTCATGCTTCGATTTCGTAAAAGGTGTTCGCTGCCAGATGTGTGTGGAAAGTTCTTAACTCTTTGATCATTTTAGATACCTGAAAACCTGTGAATTGTATTACTGTACAATACGATCTTATTTTTATATAAAACTGAATACCTAGTAGGCCGAGAAGAAATGTCTGATTTGATGTGAGTTTCTGGCGCCTTTGGATACGTTTTACGTCACTGCTTGTTGAGGCGATCATGGCGAAGTTATGTGAGTAGTCGACGTGGAGGACAGGGTATTCTTCAGCTGTGTAAACTTAAATTCGGTACCCGCTGAAGTCTGCTACTTTTTATTTTTTATTTATATTAATAATTCACTCTTCACTTCTTGTCTCCGTAAATTCTTGCGTGTTCTAGGTCAGTCTTGGTTCGTTCTCGTCTGCCAAGATGTATGACCGGGTTGGTTACCTAGCAGTTATCCAGTTCTAGCTCGTATGTACCGTAATACATTAACTTGAGCTTTATTTATATTCGGGATAAGTCCAAATGTAGGATCATGTGTAATGATCACTGTCGGGAAGAGCCGTTTCAATGTACGATACTGTAGTATTAGTGGGATCGAATCAAGTATACAAGATTATTGTCCGCCCCCTTTTTTGTGGTAATTGCAAAGGAAACATGGTTTTTATGGGAGAATTGAAAAATTCACGCCGCAAGTAGTTGAATCGTCATACGAATTCAAATGGTGCATACAAACTGCTTGAGCTTGATGACTAATGAATTCTATTCTGAATTACTCAACGAAACACTGGGAAATCACTTGGCTACTTTTCATTTGGTCGGGGTTTTTGTCTGTCGCATTTTCCCGTGATCTGCGTTTTCTTCATCCGCACTTTCAAGTGACTGCGGCCTATAAAGTGTATTTTCGGAGATGAAATGCGGCCTGATATCGCGCAAACACGCAGGTATAACCTTTTTACGCACAGACGTCTTCCGGGATTGCAGTTGCTTGTGTGAGATGTGTGTAGTAAAGCTTGTGTTTATCACGTCCTAACACTAGGGATGGTTTTTATTTATTTGATGATTTATTTGAGAAATCAGTGAGAGTGATTGCCTGAGTGCTTGGGAAGTGTCGGGTGCGCCTGTTGCCGAAAAATGGTCGAACGCGTGGACGAGAACGGGGAACTCGATTGTTGACCGAGCCTCCGTGAAGTTGCCCTAGTGTCAAAGGAATTCTCTCGTGGTGGGGACGCCTTGTTTGCCTTTTCCATTGGGGGTTGGATCGAGTTCTCATTCGCCACCGTGGCGACCAAAACAAATCGGCGCAAGTGACAAAAAAATGAGTGTTGTGGGGTTCGGCACCACGAAGGTGCCCGAAGTGCTTGGCTCCAAAAGCCAATTCGCGATCGCGGATGTCCGACGACCCGGTCACAAATACGCCGACGGAACTTCGTCTAGTGACGAGGAGGTTCATGCGAAATTCCGCGACTGCGATGCGTCAGAAGCCAGCGACAGGTCAGTTCGTCCTCTCTTTTTAAATCAGAAAGTTCATCGATAACAAACGAAAAATCATGATTAACTGCCTTGAAATGGTTACAAGACGTATCATTTTTGCTCGACAAACAAATTTGAGGGGACTTGTTCGAGTCATTAATGTCTTTGAAAGTAATGTCAAGTCCATGTTCCTGGGGTGGTCCTAATTTTGCAGTCGTTAAGCGGATTCATGCCGCAATAACTCATCGCACACCCCATTACCACTGAGAATAGGTTTGAAGCATGATGTGAATATTCTGAAGTGAATACTGTACAGTACAGAGGATTTAAGACTAATGAAAATGGGAGAAAGCGTCTGGAATTTTTCTCTTACGGCGATCATTTAAACTGACCGTATACAGTATTCATAGAATTTATTGCATGATCAATTCCAATTGAAAGAAAATTACGGCTAGGTTTCACTTGCAGTTCGTCGCATAGCCCTCTGATTATCTTTTTGCCATTCAGGATAAGTTGGAAGCTTGATCTGAGGTTACTGGACTTTCAAAGCAGGGATATGAGAAATATTCGGGCGATATTTTTCTCCAAGTGATACCCTAGTAATTATATTGATTAAAAGGTTGATCATTCTTGAAAAATTGACGTGGGGTGTCATGTGAAGTTTGCTCATTGTGATACACAGTGTGCGGGGAAAACGATTATTAAAACGCATGAATTTATATATTAAGGCACTATAAAATTACCGTAGATGCGTCTTGAAATCCGTGGTGTTTTATGTTCGCGTGAAAACGAAACTGTGTATTTAAGCTACGTGTATTTTCCTCCGTGTTCACTCATTTTTATGGCTGGTCCGGTAAGATGTTTGTCGTTAAAGCCATGCTTAGGGGGCTTTCACTGGATGCAATGCGGCATTTTTTGTTTGATGTTGCGTTTTTTCTTAAATCGCTGTGACAAATGAATAATTCCTCGCTTTGTTGGTTTTTTATTCAACTGATTGAGATTGTCTCCGCAATTCTACAAAATCTTGGTGCGAAATTCCCGGAAAGAAGATTTTTTTCTGTCACTTCATTGATGTCTCGTCTCGTGAGCTTGGAAGATAAAAATCATCTGCCAGACAAAGCAAGACGTTGTTGGCACCTTTTGAATCTCCTTCAGTTGAATGGTTTTTTTTTATATTCCAGCATAAAGGAATGGCTCGCATCAAAGCACACTTGACGGGGTGAACATTTTGCACTTGACACTCGTCCATTGATTCGTCTGAATAATGGAGGAAAGATCAATGACTTGAAAACTTTGCGGCAGTATTTTCTTGTGAGGTCAACGGTCGGTTTCCTTGTTTTGAAGTTGGCAATTCAAGCTATTAAACTAGGAAAGTGAGCATTTTGGAACAGAATTATATGATCGTGACGGAGAATTGTGTCGATGGTCATTGTATAAATCTTCGGTAATTATGTCAAGCTCTTCTCACAGCTTCGTAAACGCAATCAAAACGTCGAACCGAAGTTTCTCCATCGTCAGATGAATCCAACTTCTCGCGGGTTTCCCAGAATTTTCATCAAGCTTTCGAAAGTTTTGTCAGTACCTGTACCTGGAACTGGTTTTTTT
>CAJPEX010003806.1:0-26166 GCA_905338405.1 Notodromas monacha
AAAACTTTGGTGTTTATGTGATGAAGGTGGAAGGTGGGCGGATAGATCACGCCCTTCACCAGACGAACGCCAAGAGGGCCATTTACGAGACCCTGGCGTTGGACAGGGCCGTGGCTGCGGCACTCAAGCGCGTCAACATCAAGGAGACGCTTCTGCTCGTCACTGCGGACCATTCGCACGTCATGACCATCAACGGGTACCCGAAACGAGGCAACCCTATATTAGGTAAGCGGTTTATTTATTTTTTCGGATCCCGTATTATTATTGCGCAATCGGAAGTATACTGTGATGATGACTGCTGGTCAGATCCGTAATCGAAATGAGGGATTATTATGGAGTATGGATCAGAAAAAAAATGTGTGCGGACGCATTTCTCCTTCGGTCGGAAAAGAAATTAGAACCCTGCGATTTTTTTTCTCCCGTTTTCTTCATGCAATTTTTGGGTTGGTTACTTTTCGCGAATAATCTTCTGGCGGGAATAAAATTCCAACTAAACGATTTTTTTCCTTTCTCGTGGTGCAATTTCCAGTTGGTTATTTCCGGAAACAAAGAAAAGAATAATGAAAAATCGAAGTTATTGTCAATACACACAGGATCTTGTTGAAACGAATCACGGGAGGCGTTTTCTATAGGTCCCTTTCCAATAGTCATCATGTAAAATTATGTTACTTCCCACCGAATTTTCCGTTGCAACGAAGCTATTTTCTTGATACCAATAGTTGTGTCGTTGTAACGAAATTATACTGAGGTGATGCGATTTTTTCTGCAAAAACGCAATTTTTTTATGAAATGTACTTATTATAGGGATGAAGCAGCGGCACTATTTTGTCATATTCCTTATCGTATAGGTGGAATCCCTATTTTTTGCGCTTACGAGTATTTTAAGATATCTGATTAAAATTATCTCAATCTTGATCCATCGAGAAACCAAACGGAGTATATATGAATTTTGAACTTCCGTATCTTATATATTTTTTACATGCTGTATTGAGAAATTGTCGAATCCGAGTCCTGAGACCTGACGTCCCTGCTGGGCCCAAGTTCTGGTTCCCCAACAATTCCCTCCAGGATTTCGAACTTTATTGCTTTACAGCTAAGTAAAGGTACACGGGGACAAAATGAACAAGGCTCTTATTGCCTCAAAGAAGATTGCAGGGATATTAAGCCCGTAAATACCTTAAATCCTCGGACGGGAACAAAAACCATTTAAAAGGTCACAAAGCCTCATGTCAACAACCCTGAGATGGGCATCTTGAGAAAGAACTTTATTTTATTTTATGGATTCAAATAGGAGAATTTGCGAGTTGATAGCTCGACAGGATGAAATTTAGTAGCTCTTTCCCGGAAAGCATGAAAGAATTTTATCCCGATGACCCAAATTCATGACAGGAAGACCGAAGGTTATCTCCAGGCAATCAATCATCAACAAGCTATTTTCTTCCAATTTGTCAAGATTGGCCATGAGTTTAAGCTCATCCTTTCAACACACAAAATCTGTTCTTGCCCGTTTGAAGAAAAAAACGAACGTCGCAACAATTATTTACATACAGTATCTTAATGTCAAACTCAAGAGGAAGAACAATTTTTATGATGTTCGTCGAGAAATTAAGACGTAATACTCTACCATTAAAAAACCCGAAGGATATTTATTTACGTGACTCATATAAATCGCCTGCAAAAAATCGCACAATTGGACCAGAAAATTCAGAATTTGCGAACTGTTTTACCCCGTGTATACAATACATTAGAAAAGCATCTTCTCTCTGACTACACAAATTTCATATGGACACATTCTGCCTTCATTATAACTGTCTAACAAACTTGAGAAGAAAAACCTGGGAAGAAAGTTACCAGAGATTTTTTGCATTTGCACTATAAATCTTCGTGTTTTTCTGATTTCCCTTTTCCTTCGACTAAAATTGAACAAGTTTCTTTATTATTTTTATATGTCGAAGTGATATTCCAGGGTTCTTCGATATTTATTTTCATAATATTCTGCAGTTCTTGAAAGAATGATGAAGTTGAAAAAAAAACGCTTCCATATCTGACGACCTTCACTTCACGTGCTTCAATTCCGCACACCTTTGTCAAAAAAGTATTGTATACGATTTCATAACTTTTTTCGGGAAGTTTTGTTTAACGCGATTGCTCGCATTATTCAGGAAATTATTATTGCTTAGAAATCTGTCAAAAATGTTCGATCTTCATGCTTCAATTTATAAAAATTAGCAATCATTGATCGAATTCACCCGTATAGGCCAAATCATGAGGCGGATATAATTCTTCGAAACTTCCGTGTGCAAAAATATGCACATTTCCCGCTAATGGATATCGGCGAAGTGCATTTTCTAGAAGCTTCTTTCGTAAGTCCTTCCAAGGGGATTCAATGCTCTTGCTGGAATCCTCGTAACATCCTGATTCGTAAGGAAAGTAATGCTTTCCAGATGCATCGTGTTGAACTTTGCAGTTTCTAAGTAGGCCATGTTCATTTTTTAGAGTCCCGCACTACTTGTGTGTCTGATACTGGGCCGGAAGCTTATTATTCGCCCACTATTTCGATAGAAATCCCCAGAAAAGATACTTTTCTCTTATAGTTGCCTTATGATCAAAGGGGGTTTTTTCCGTGGCAACCTTTGTGTTAATCAACGACGCACAAGTTTCGTTTGAAAAGGAGACTTTGCGAAAAGCTGTGAGCTCGTTAAGAAGGAAAATGCAATTAGAGCATTGGAGCATCAACGCCTCACTTCTATAGAATTCTCCGCGTGAACCAGATAAGTTTGCTCTGCGATTTTTCTGTCCTCACGTGGCTTCACGATTTTAGATCGATGTGCCGGTTATACAAAATATATACTCTAAATCGAAAAACACGTGATGATTGTATACATAATCATGCAAGAGGCGAAACAATCATCGTCATGTGGCGTGTTCGTTTTTGCGAACGAGATCAAGGAGTCAATAAGCAATCAGAGTTCGTCCATGAAGGGAAAGGAAAAACTGCTTTTGCATGCTCGAGATTTGCTAATTTTGTTCTGCATGCGTGTTGCAATAGCGAATTTCCGTGGATGATTCCTTCTTTTATGCATGAGAAAAAGAAATTGTGGAGGGAATTGGGCCAGAGACGTCAAATGTGAGTCTTCAATACTTGGCTTCTCTGACACGTGAGCGAGATGAGAAACTTTTGGCCGCGTTCACTTTTATCTTCATTGAATTTTTATTATGAATATTTGTTGATCTTTAGGTACGTTAAAATATATGGTAAATACGGTGGCTTTCAGAAAATAATGATCAATCCAAAAGAACTGACGCAACGCTAAAGTAAAATTTAGAATTTTCTGTATTTTACAACTTCACAGATAAGGTAGCAAACGAGTTCCGCAAATCGACAAACTTTTTTTCATCCCAGATTATGCATGACATATTCATTTTCGTTGCAGAAACTTGATAGTGGACTTCTGAAACAGTAATAAAATGTCTATCCGCCAAATAATTAGATGACTATATTTATTAAATTACGACAGATGAAATCATTACATAGATTTACCAGTGTCCTCATGGTCGTCTTGAGGCCATGGGGATCAATCAAATCAGATACTCTCGGAAGCGTAATAATTTAATGGAAATCATCCAGGTCCCATATAAAGCGAGTTGAGGAAAGATTTTACTAGATTTTGCTGGAACATTCACCTCTGATTTTTTCCACGAAGCACATTGTGCCAAAAGGGTCAACTGAAAAAAAGGATCATGAGCGTGAGCCAGATAACTCAGATTATTTTTAATGATGAAGATAAATTCACATAAAACTGTTCAACACGCTCATAATTTCGTGAAAACAGCAATTTACGCGCGGGATTACTTCCAAAAATATTGTACCCAATCATTTATTTTCATCTCATTAATTACCCGGTATTTAATCTTCGACCCCATTCCAATTTTACTTGCAGATTTACAGCCTTTGAGCTTGAGAGGTTTTAAAGCATCGTTTTTTCAGGGAATTTCCAAAAAATTGACTCGGGGGGGGGGGCATTTTATTAGCCTGAATAATAGTCCTTTTCTGGCTAAGAATGATCTTGTGTTTCTTACTCAAGTGCGACCAGCATGTCAGAATTGTATTCCAAACACCGCCTTGTGATGGAATGAGGACGCAGAAGACGTCACACTTCCTCTGACAGCATATGGACAGATTATTTGAAATTGAGGACACAAAACCACCTGTTTTATAAAATCCTGCTGCTTGTGATTCAAAGTAGGGCAACTCCTGAGTGCTTCGTATTCTGAACGCAGTTTTCGTTTCGATTCCCTCAGGCATCGCGGAGAACTCTACGGATTACGCTCGTCTTCCGTACACAACCCTGATGTTCACGAATGGACCTGGATTCAGTTACAGGGCTGTCAATGATTCAAGCAAAGTGCATTGGAGAAACGTTACGGAGGTTGATACCAAGTCTTCAAAGTACCAGCAACTTGCAGGCGTCAGTCGCAGTACGGAAACGCACGGAGGCGAAGATGTTCACGTATACGGAATAGGTAAATGATTTTCAATTCAATAACTGATTACATAAACAGGCCACGTTTTCAAGGTTATAATCTGTGAATACGAGTAAAATCGTGTAATAACGAAATTTTGGGGACTTTTTAGAATATAAAAATGCATATGCAAATTTTTGGAGGAAAAATGGGTAATCCTTGTAAAAATAGCTCTTACCATATTTTCTCTGAATCCATACAGTTATTCAAAATAATTTATGTCTTTGTAGAATGAAAAATCGTTATTAAGGTATATGTGGTGAATTAGAGCAAATGTTCTGCTCTCTAAGCCATACTTATGCATATATAACTGGAAATTGTGGGGACATTTTAGAATGAAAAACACATATGCAAAAAACTGGCGGAATAATTAGTGTGGCAGTTGTACTTGAATAATAGGAATGGTTTGTAATCCACTACCCATATATTATCAAGTGCAAAAATACCACTTAACATATTTTCTCCAAGTCCATACATTTATTCAAGAATAACTCTTATCTTTGTGGAATTAAAAAGCAATATTAAGGTATATGGTCAATTTGAACAAGTTTTCTGCACTTTAAGCCATACTTATGCATAACTGGATTTTGAATTGATTTTTGCAGATAATTTCTGCCGTCGACGTAGACTCTATATGGTCTTGTAGACTTGAATAAAAATGCTTAAACGTAAACTGAAAAAAGAAATCAGGGTTTTTTCGCATCTTGAGATGCAGTTGCATAACTTCTTGACTTACGTCAGAACGATGATAACTTCAAGATTCACATCTTTGGTCGCCTGATTAAAAAAGTTGTTATACGAAAGCAAAGATCTCTCAAACTCTCACTTTTTTTTAACAAACTCTGAGGTAAAGAAATTTCAGGTTTCAACCTCTAAATTTGCCTCTAAGATCGTCTCTCTGCTAATGGATTCAAGGGGATGAATAATTAAACACGAGGGGGTAATGCTGAAAGTTTCCGTTTTTCTTTTGCTGGTGTAAGCTAGCTGTGAATGGCACATGTGAAGACTCGCAAAATGCAAATTATATTCATTTGATTCCTGCTAATGGAGCAAGTTCACCGCGTGGAATGAGGGTCCAGATTAAAAACAGGCTCTTTTTTTTATGACAATTCGCAAATTTGAAGAGAATAACTGTCGAGCAAGATTGGTTTATCGAAGAACTTTCAAGGACTAATTCGTAATAATCAATCATCTTTTATGCCTCCTGGTTTGTCAGCATATCACAAAATTTATTGTAGAGCTTCATTAAGAAATAAAACTATAATCTATTTTATTTTAATGTTTTTTTTAAATACGTTCATGGAGCATATTGCATGCTGAAAATCCGTCAGGAAAGTTGAAAATGTTTCCGAATACGCAAAAATGTTTTTCAGGAAAGGCAATCATTTTGCTACATGCTGGTTTTTGTAAACCCTACAGCGCATCTCGAACTTTCCACCTGATCTTCCTGAAACATAAAAGACCTTTGCCAGAATCTATGTGAAATGAAATTATGCGTCTCTTGGGAGCAATGCACTTAAGAGACATTTTCCCAACCGATCTCTGGGCAAAGCCATCGACGGAGTTTGACGTCACATCGGAGTTCTTTACATCATTATGCTGAGCCCGAGACAAATAATAAAACATTTGATTAAGTAAAGCTCTGATCATTTCCTCCTTTTTTCTTCATTGTACGGGTTACTTTTTACGCTGAGGAAGTTTATCACGAAGCGACGCTCATCCGCGACATTTTCACGGATGTTGCTTTTGTCCTTGAAAGATGGATTGCTTCCGGAAGATACAATGAGATTATTTTCCATCGTAGATCGAGAGGAATACAACTTTTGATTAAATCAGGCTTCACTCCATGTACTGTATATGTATATGAGCTTTGACATCGCGTATATTTGTCTCTGAGCATCGACACTCGATGAATTTTGACCTAAAAGCGCAAAATATGAAGATCATATACCTTGCTGTGACATCACATGCATGATTAAAATTACATCATGATTTTCATCATGCTTTCACATGAATATGCAGTCATAAATAAAACATCTCGTATGTCTCCTGATTTCTACATAGAGGGCCGATGTACCTTCGCAATATGAAAATTGTCGATTACACTTTTGTGGGACTGGTAAAAGTTTAAATTTTTTTCTGAAACGAATCAAGGTTTCCTTCATGAAACCTCAAGAGAATTTCGAATTACTGTAATTATTTTTTCGCATACAAATGGAAACGCCGGAGCAGATTAGTTTCGCGTACGTCGGGATCCATATAGTTTGCACAATACTATTACCTGAAAAATCGCTGTTTGAAAAGGGCGGTGCTTCCTGAACCATGCAAGGTTCTGTTAGATTCCACAAATAGCAAAATAAAACGTTCTTCAGGTTATGCCTTGAGGGACTCGTATATTCCTGGAAAATTGTAAATCATCTAGTCTCATATTTTGATTTTCGAATAACCTAATGCATGAAGGGATAAATGCCAGGTATACATAGGTACAATATTGCGAACATTTAAGTTTAGGAAAATTATGGAAGAGATCATGAAAAATTGCACATGTTTCCATCTGGCGAAAATTCGTTCATTCTTTTTTGTAAAATAAACTTACTACAGTCAAACCTCTTCATTTAAATTGAACGCCAAATGACCCGAACAGAAATTGACTCATGAAGTGTTTTATTTTGAGAAACCATCATTTTTGCTGGGAGAAATAAATAATGATTTTTGGGAGATATAATTGGAAGATAAATTTTAAATGGCGATTTTCTAGGCCTTAAATTGCTTTTTAAACTCTGAGGCAAGGGTTCATATGCCCCATACGTTTTTCACTTCCTTTCAAAACACATCAAGTTACTTTTTATTGCTTCTCTTGTCCCTGTTTCTAGAAAGTAATTGCCTAAAGGACTCAGAAAGCTCAAGTTACAGAGGCCTAGAAGGAAAGCCTTTTAGTTAGAAAGGTTTAAAATGCATTGTTTCTAAGGGAATCCAGACAGGGACTCAGAAAATGTTCACTTATAGAGGGAGCTTCAATCTATAAAGTTCTGAAAGCCAATCCAAAGGCTGGAAGGATTTCAGAATTTGTGGAACCTGTATCTCTCTTTGCTGCTTCAGCAAGCTCTAACCACCCTAATTAGTTTTATTCCTTTCCAGATGATATGAAAGCACTGTACTATATATGTGAATGTCCTTTTTTTCTGCAGGTCCCTGGGCTCACATGATAACAGGAGTGCATGAGCAAAGCTACATTGCTCACATAATGAGTTATGCGGGTTGCCTGGGGGAGTATTCAAAGGACCCCTGGCCTCACTGCGAGCCCAGCGATAATGTCCGGTCCTTCTATTCATCATCTTCTTCCGCTGCATTCCACGCCATTTCCTCCTGTGCAAATCTCGGAGTTGTCATTATCACTGTGCTTTTATTGCAGTCGATGCTCAGGCTCTGAAGTTTGCTGATACTACACGTGGCATGATGAAGGTGGAATCGGCAATTGAGTATTGATCGCTGTTGGGTTGCTACTGATGAGGAGAATATGCTTTGTTCAGTTGCGTGCCTTAAATATGTGTTGAATTATTGTGAAACCAGACGGAACCGGGTTTATGTTTTGAGAGTTACTTTGTAATAATTATTTGTACTATTTTTTTTTCCGGGACGGTTTTTCAGCCGGATATGACGAAATTCCTGCCGAGTAAACTGCTGGCTCAAAAATTGTAGACTTTGTTTTGTGATTGTTGAAAGTATTTTGAATTGGAACATCCGAGTGGTAATTTTATTTTCATTTTTTTGGTTCGGTACGCTGAGATTCGATTTGTTGACTGGAAAAGCGAAATGATTGAAAAAAGGAACTTGTATATTTTCTGTTATTTATTTTTTTACCGCTGAATAAGGCGGTGAGGCGAGAAAAAATGCAGGGTTATTTTTTACAAACATGAAAGTTGTTCATTAAAAATTTAAGGATACGATCGGAGAGACATTGTGGTCACTTGGTGAGACACGTTCCTCGTTTCCCGTGATTCAATTATTCATGCCGGAGATGAATCCATTGAACTGAGATATTTATTGCGATCATTCAACTTCCGGAACATCATTTAAAAGAGTATGACCACTTTTACCGGTGTGTTTCAATCCGTAGAAGAGTCTTAGGTGCTTTTATCGAAAAAGAACATGCTGATTAAGTTAATTCATTCAACACAAAAAAGAGGAATACTTCAAGATGATACATCAATCACAACTGATGAATATGTATGCAGTTACACTTTCAGAGATCAAAGGAAATCGCAATTTCTTTCGATATATTGCGTTTTAAAAACGCCTCTTCAAAAAAAAAATGAGACTCCGATATGAAACCGCGAGTTTAGATTTTCATATTTTCCGCCAAGTCTAATTTTGGATTTTCTTGATTGAAACGTAGTCCCAAATCAAATTTACATCCAAATTGATGAGCCACTTGAAAGCAGTCGATGTTGGATCATATGTCACTGCTTCGCAGCATCGCGGATGTTTGAAGTCGTAAAGTATATTCAGAATATTAATCTTCTCGTTCGAATAAACTGTGTCGTGTCGGATTCAAACTGTATTTTCGTAACCAAAAGTTTCTCCATAAAAACTTCAATGAAAAGTATGGCTTTCTGGGTACCTATTCGAGCTGTGTTAGTAAAAATTCGAAGCTTCCAAATCCTGAATATAAAAATAGAATGCGACGCAATTTTCCTAGGATTGACAGGCAATCAATTTAGAATTGAGTAATTCCTGGACTTAACCTATTTCAATTTCAAGCTTCCTTTTTAAATTGTACTTGTCTTTAAAATGTACTTTTTATTGCTGCAATATCGTGCGCGAAAGCAATTAAATAAACAATATTAATTTCAGATCTCAAGCCATCAATACTACATCAATTCAATAAACGTGATTTCTGGTTCCAATTTAGTTCCAGGATGAATAATAAAAATTTAATACTGCAGCTAAGAAACCATTGCCTAAAACATTACGCACAGCTTCAGGGGATAGAGCTATACTTGGATTTTTATATGGCCTTTGATTTATGGTCGTACAATGGGAGTCACGTGAAAATCCACATGATGCTTCCTTTAAAGAGGGATCCATTTCTACGCAGTAATAGAGGAGTGCATGAAAACATATATATAAAATAAGATCTTAAAGATTTTCGCAGGTATAAATCTGCGACACGACATGAGTAGGTGAAGGGGCTTACAGAGGCGAACATTCAAAGGTACTTTTGGCTTCTTAACCTGTCAACTTGAAAGGGGAAGGGTGGGCTTTTTTTCGATATTTTTTTTTTTGAATTTCCTTCAAGGAATTTATCACCTCTGAATACCGGACGGGCATGAGACTTCCCCGGCTTGTTATACCAAGCTTTGCTGACAATTGGGGACAATAGAAATCCAGTCGGTTTGAAAATTTCCCATCAAGCTCAAGAATGAAGATCTTCATTATTTCTGCGACAATTAGAATATTCTGCCGATTTGTGCACCTTTCTTTTCGGGATGAAATAGCACACGTGGTTGGTCATTTATTTAATTTTTTTTAATTTGTCCCATTTCAGTTTTTAAAAAATTATTGAATGCGACCGAAAGAAAAATCAAGAAAGTAAATTATTTCCTATATAACCATATTTTATTAATCGAATGGATGCTTGAAGAATAAGTATGTGGCAGAACATGTTTTTTTTTTCAGCTTGTCCGGCCCACTTTCTCTGGAGTTTTCTTTCCAGCAGCTTTTAAAACAAGAAAAGAAAAAAAGACCATCACATACAAACTTTTACCCTCGGTAATTTGGAAGAGTTCACTTCCCGGGAAATTAATTTTTGCCCCCGCAACATGTTTTTCCAAGAGGTTGAACTCGAGACTTCCAACTAAACAGTATAATCTCCAAGTAGTCCAATAGAGTCGTAACTCAGAACGGGATGCTTTTCTAGAAAACTTCAGGTATATATACAAATACGTAGCATGTAAATGAGGGTTTCTATAGGGCTGATGATATGTTGTTCCTCTTCTCTGGCGTAATGTTTGGCTTTCTTCTTTCTTGCATAATATGAGTTTGGATAGATATCTCGTGGACTTTTCAAGCGAAAAATGTTTTATTTCTTTAAACTTGTTTGGCTGTCCAGAAAAAAATTTTCTGCGAAATATTTATATTTCAAGACGCAGGAAAATGTTGGATCAAAAACCATGGATGTACTGTAGGAATGGGAACAAATTCTTGGGTTTGATTCTGAAATACAGTAATGATGCTTCCTAGATTCAAATTTGATATCATTGCCTCAAGTTTTCTCACACCCTTTCATCAGTAAAATATGAATTGCGTAAGGCTTTTTGTATTGCACTCGTCTAGTGAAATAAATTAATCATTAGAATTGAAACTAGAAAGGGTAGAAGGTGTATTGCGCATTACGAGTGCAAATATGGCATCGAACTTATTATTATCACTACTGTACCTTTCCTTCACAAATAAAAAGGAGAAGGTTAAAATTGTTTGCTGATCATAATGGGCTGAAAAGGATTGAGCGCTATAGAGAAAATAGTGTGCCTACTATTGCAAAGTTCTTTGATGGGTTTATCCAGGAATTTTGAAGCAAGATATTTCATCATGAAAAACCTGCTGCATGGAAGCCGTGTATGCAGGACATTGGAAAATGTTTTTTCGGCTGTTCATCAGCATTGAAATAGCTGAATAATGTATCGGCAATCGATAATAAATGACCTGAGGTCACACCTTTTCTCAAATCGAAGCCTCAGCACGTGAGTCGAGGCAACGTGACCCGAAATTAGGAAATGGCGCGGATATTCATTCACTCATTTGTTGGCCTCAAGATCGATCAGTGTTTTGTTGTTTTTTTATGGCAAATATACACAGAATAATTATGAAGGCACATTAAAGGACGACCGAATTTTCTGAAATCTTTAAAACCTTTTCGTCTTGAGCTAATAAACTTTAAAAACTTGATGATCATCCTCGTTATTCACTAACACGTAATTTTGCGTTCGTCACATTCATATGTTTGGGCATTTGGAGAGTGATCCAACTTTTCACAACTTTTCCAGACTAGATCCTTGTGTTTCAGCTCATTTTTTGTTTTGTTTTCTGCATTCTGCTCCAATAGAATTGCAGTATATTTTGCATTTTCTCAGGTACATATATGAAAACATTCCTATACTGTATTATTTTGAAGTATTTCCTCACAAATTTTCCTTGTATTCCAGAAGGTGAATCGATTTGTCGATACTTAATGAACTTGGAGGAACTGAGTCGATAAATTACAGGACGGACTCATCATCAGTTCGTTACTCCTTGATATATGATCAATTTAATTGTAATTTCCTTCGAAGCAACCGCAGTTTTCACACCGCCAAATAGCTTTAATTTTTCAAATCAGCTTCACTGATGCACACGGGATCCTTTTTTCCATTTACATTTCCGAGGTGATGAACTTTTGTTGTTGTTGTTGAATGCGATTCACAAGTTTAAAGGTGAAGTTTGTTTTTCGAGGAAACTGGCGCAGAGTATCTTTCTTCGCAAATTAATGAAGCGAAACGAATCTCGGCAAAATAATAAATTATCAAACGTCTCACAATAATGCGTCACAGTAGACGTGAAAATTATACTGAGAATGAACTCATTGCATTTCATTTTCAAATGCTTAGCAAAAGGGGCGTTAATTTTTTTTAGAAGCTCATCTCTGGCATAATTCACATGAATTATTCACTCTTGTTAATTTAGGCTAACAGGTAGGTTACTGCGTGAAGGAAAGCGAGTCTGGTGATTGATGTGCATCTCATTTGAGCAAAATTTGTTTTTGCATCAATTATAAACAAATTAGTGCCTTTTTTGTAAAATAGAATTCGAATATCGTATTTATTTGCGCGATTATGTGATGTGCATTATTCATTGTGGATCGTGATTTGAGAAAGAAAAGTAACTTGATGGGCTGCAAAAGGATTTCAAGTTTCGGAGGAAAACTTTCGGTCATGGTACTTTTCTGAACTTTCGCTTGGTCAGGCCTGGCAAAAGAAAAGTAAAAATCAATAGGTTTTCATTAGACCTGAAGAGTTTCAATTTTGTTTCCTATTCTTTCTCAACTTCCTGTACTCAATATTTATCATGAATATTGCAGAGAATCTTGACAGTACAGGATACTAGATTGTATGGTGGCATGTCGTGTGCAGAAATGTGCCTGCAATGAAGAGATCCACAATCCCATGTATATATTAACAAGAAGATGTGCATACGGAACCCGTCTGATTCCTTCCCAAATATGAAAACCCTCTCAACTAAATTATGAAAAACACTTACTGGAAGATTCTTGAAAATATCCTGGATAAATTCTTGATGGATAGCAGTACATCAGTATTGAAATAAATATGTTATACGGCATTTAAAATAAAATAAACCCCAACACACAATTATAAACAAGGGAATCAAATGATCGTCAAGAATAAGAATAATCGACTGGAAAATTTAATAGGCAATAATATTTCCTAAATCAGGGTTGTTTTCATGAAAAATTCCTTCATGTGGAGTATATTGCATCCAAAAAAGGGTTAACTTTTCAAATACAATGTTGGCCGCATTATGCCAGGCATTCCTTACCTTTGACACACACTGTAATTTACTTGAATATGTCAAGTATATGTTTGAGAATTAAGTTTTGGCGGACTCGTTATTAACTTTTGAAGATGCCTGCAAGAAAAAGATAAATTTTCAGATTTCTCCGAAGCATGCTGTCGAATGACGAAAGGAAACCAATACACTGCGGGTTTTATAAATTGGTAACTGTATTTTTATTCCCGGACACAACTACCCGATTCCATCTTCTACGCTCTCGTCTCCGAATTAATTTTCATTCCATTCACTATCGCTAAACAGCAATCTTCCTGCTCATTGTTCCTCATTTTTGCCTAATACAAGTACAACGCGTCGCGCTTTTTTTTTTTAGGTACCAGAAGCTCGAAGCCTGGAAAATTTGCAAAGAACGCGATTTCTGGAAACCATGGAAAATGTGAAGGAATGTATTGAAACCGGGCCAGCGATCGAGACGGTAATAAAATAAAACATTTTTGAATTAAAATCTGCGTATTCTTCTTTTTCTTTTGCTCCTCGCTATATATTGTTGAAAGTAGTTGAAAGTGAGGGACGAAAAGCTGGCTTCTTTTCAACGAGGAATGTTTCAGAATTTAATTGCAATTTCATTTCCCCTTTTCTGGTTTTCTCTGACACATCGATAACGAGATGCTTTCCTTCTGTTTCTCGTTACACATTTTACACTGCAATTCTTCTTTTCGGGAGAGAATCTGACTAGATGCAACTGCTTTCGCTGGTATTTTCGTAGGTTTTTATCGTTTTTCCGACGATTTTCTTTGGTCTTTTGCCTCTCTCTCCCTGATGGACTGGATTAGGGCTGAACAGCGTCGTCGTCGTAGTCGTCAACGACGTGCCTCGACGGCGAGCTAGGTGTCAGTGGATCATCTTGGAAAAGCGGGTTCCTCACTTCCATCTCTCCGGTCTGGAAGATTCAAATTAAGAATCCATTTTAGTTTCACAAATCATACTCCCGTCGAACATATCCAAGTGTAATTTCAAGGGACCATACAAAATTCGAGTTAGGGAGGTTTTGAGATAGGAAAAAAAGTATTTTTATTATGGGAAAGATAAGAAAAAATTTCGGAAAATGTTAAATGGCAATATTCATCGGTCTTCATTCGCTTTTTAAATGAATTGACAGGATTCTGAAATTGGAGGCAACAGTTCATTTTCCCAATTATTCTTTCCCTTCTTTTCAAAACACATCAAGTTATTTTTGCTTGCTTCTCTCTTTCCCAGGTCAAGAAAAGAATGGTCAAAAGTCTTCAGAAAACTCGACTAAAGGAGGTTTGAGACGAAAACCCTTGAGTTGGAGAAGTTTTTAATGCATTGTTTCTGAGGAAATTTAGACGGGGACTCGAAAAAAAAGTCGACACAAGGAGGATCGATTTATCGCGATTCAACTGTTATGATGATTAGCAGTGCGAATTTTTCGATGAGCGAAGGAAACCCTGAGCTTCGAAGTTCATGCACTGCATTCCGTTTGGAATGCAGTGCGAGAAATTAAAAAATCAATTTAAGTTTCTCACCGGTGCCAACCCAGGACATTCGTAGACGGTGTAATCGCCTTCCTCGTTCTCTTCCTCGTCAGATTCTTCGACATCAGATGTTGAGCCGTGTCGTCGAGAATTATTTCCGTGACTGCAAAACAATATTTGAGAATGAAAACACTTTCCGAACAAAAACACAATACTTGATAATTGCTCGTTAATCAAAAACAAATACTGTAATGTAATTCTCGCAAAGCTGGATGAGCTTGTCATTCTGTTTTTGCGAATGACCGGTTCTTTGGAATTTTTGCTCTTTTTTTCGAGGTAGAACTTTTGCGCGAGATTTCAACTCACTTCTCCATCGCAATCATCTGTTGCTTCTGATGCTGGTAATGGTACATCTGAGCAGATTGAGCCAGTTTCCGGTCTCCAGAGGTTGGCGAAATGTCTTGTGAACCACCGCCGTGTTTCCCGGGTCCGGTTACTCCGTAAGCAGGGTATTCCGTATCTTCGGCAGCTTTCGCATTTTTCTTGAGCCTGTAATGAATAATTGCACAAAAGTTATTCAAAAAGTAATCTATAACCTGAGATTAAGGATAACTTTTGGGAATCTCTTGAGGATTTCAACTCTTTTCATACGATACATATCGTCAGACTTATTGCAGAAATGATCCCGACGATAGCGAAAAGATAATGATTTATTTTATGTAACATGAATGCGGTCCTGCATCTGCCATTTTCCCCTGTTTTTCCTGCACTGAATCCAAAAACAATAAGGCGCAAAAGTTTAACTTGCCTCCTGCAAGATTTGTAAGATCGCGAAATGGGACAGAACCTCAGTTGGGGTTTTACGCACAAAATTGAAAAAAGTCATGCATCTCATAATGAATTGTTTTCAAATTCTTAAGGTACACAAGAGCGTCAAATCATGCCTACACGTGAAGATTAATGAGATCAATTGGCTTTCAAAAATCTCGTCAGTTATGGGAAAACGACTCTGTGTGCATATTCGTAGAATGGAACAGAAACATATGCGCAATTTTAATTTCATTTTATCCAACAAAACAACTCACAATTCTTCTTTAAGGCACTGAATTTGGGCATCGAGACGATTCTGCATAGTTGCCAAATAACTTCGGACGTGTAAATTCTTGAAGCCAGCGCTGAGCTCTTCCAAGCAATCAGTCGCAAATAATGCTTGTTCCATCATCACGCGTTTGTTTCACGTTTCCAAAATGTTTTTATTTTGAACTTGAGTGTTTTTTTTTTCTTTGTGGATTCTCTATGGGTGGATTTGAAAAACTGATATGCAACTTTCGCTTTTCGCAGTGAGCTTCCTTGTACGATAATGTTTTTTAAGCTGTGCGAAGAGCAGTGGCTATGACCGAACTGAGGGCTTTCAGGGGAACCCAGCATGGTTTTACCCGCTGCGAGGTTTCAGCATCAAGTCTTCCGATCAGGGACCCGGTTTTCGCGCATGCCCAATAGTGATGCCCTCCAGAAACATGATCCCCTTAGGGTTGCTTCAAAAGCAACGAAGGAGAGCTGCTCTCCATTGATGCATTTTCAAAGGGATAATCATGCTTGTCAGCGAGGAGTCAAGTAAGGGTCGTATAATTCATGATTGAATCACCAGATCACGTGCATCAGAAATATTTGCTAAAACGATCTGCACCGCGGAGTATAAATATGTTTTCCTGTCAATTTCGAACTTCTTGAGATTTTGAAGCGTTTTCTTTCTCATTCAGGACAAATGTTCGTTAACCGTACACGCTTTATTGAAAAGCCTGTTTTTTAATTATGCATGCTAAAGTATACAGTACAGTAGTTCGACGATGAGCCGGATTCATCAGATTTCCGCGAGTATTTAAGGTTACTGTATTTCTACTTATTTATTTCTACTTCGAACACAGTATTTGAATCAAACGTAGGAAGGTTTGCATGATGGAAACAGTTCAAAATATTATTTCAATAATTGTTCGCCTTCTGCAATTGTTTTTTTCTTCTTCAGCAAACTGATTTTGGTGCCATGTACTGTTTACTTAAAAAATAATCGCCCACTAGGGAATCACGTAATAAATTTCTGCACGGCATCAGCGAAACCTCAAAAACTAAAACGAAATGTCTGCAGTGATAACTGTAAATTTTCCAATACTGTATATTCAAGTGGTAATAAAAATCCATAAGCGTCAATTTTAAGTTGAAAGAAAATTTCGTGCTTTAAAATCGGTACTCCTGAAAATTCATAAAATTGTTGGCTAACTGCTGGTCAAAAAATCGTAGTAAAAACATTGAACACTTCTAAACCAATTTTGCATGGACTATGTCGAGGAACTACGCATTTTCCCCGTATTCGCAATCTGCGGAAAGCGGACACAATAACTCGTCACCGTTCCTGATCGCTTTAAAACTGTGCAGTCATGAACGAAATTAATTTCAAGCGCAGATTTTAAGGATTCTTTTTTTTTCAATATTTAGTTTTAATGATTGTCCTTCATCTAAGGAAATTATCAAGAATATTCTAAATAAATTATAACCTTTTGGAAATCATGCATCGGTAACAGAACTTTTGATACGGACTACAAACGCCATATCGCACTTCAGCAGATTACAAGTGGATATCCCATATACTGAATCACTCGTCCGATGAGACCCTTGAAAATTAATTCACCGCATGAGGATTGCTTTCCTGGTAAAAACGCCTACTGACACTTCGGAATTGTGGATATATTATCACACTTAATTCATGTGGATTTTATTATAGTACCTGGAACTCGGCCAAGATTCAGAAGAAAATGTATGGCTACTCTGTGTTATTCGTTGAATCTCTCTTCCATAATTGCAGGTATTTCGGATATTACTTGATATAGAAGAAAAGAGGCTTCATATTCAAGGCAAAGAAAATTTTGAAGAAGTAAAAGCGCCTGATGCGATTGGAAATACTGTAGAATCGAAGTCGCAGAAATTAATGCATCAGTTATTCGTTGGACGACCCACTTGCCGGGTGGCCCAACTCCCTTATTTCATGTTTAATTACATAGGTGTCGCTTACATCGCATCGTTGCATTGAAAGTTATTTCCGTCTCAACTTCACGCACGAAAATATTTCGAAGAAATCTGCACAATTGAATTATTCGTTAGGTAGCTCGGATAAATTCAGTCAGAATCTCTAAATGCCACAGAACGCGCCTGACATTCGAAAAATGTGGAGAGGGGGATTATACCACAGAGTAGTATGCATACAAGCATCGAAGTTTATTCACAACCCTTTCATCTGAAAACTCAGTTTCGTATCTCACGTTTGAGAAACTGATGTTTTCTTGACTTGCCAGGTATATCCTCACACTCGCAGCCACGTGATGCTTGTAGTACGTAGTTCTAAACTTCAAATACGGAGAATCTACCTCAATTTCCGGAAGAAAAATAAAAATGCACAGCGAAAACGTGCTTCGGATTTATTCACCTATGATCCTATTCACCTAGGATGATCTCAGGTGCTGAAAGCCCACTACCATAGAGCATTCTTGCGAAACGGAAATTCGCGTGAAGTTTGAGGATGTGAACCCTCCATTCAATCGTTTCGAAAGGATAATAACATTTTCGAGACGTTCAATATCATGTTCACGTGGAATCTGCCTTTCTTTCGTTTTTTTATCGAGGAAAAATTTTTAACCCGACAGAAAGCACGTGTTTCTCTTGTAAAACAAATTTTTTTAATAGACATATGATTACAATAGACATGCAATTCAGTCAGATGGCTATCGCGAATCGGAAAATAAATTTTGAATCTTTATACGAACCAATTTAAAAAAGCGTTGGTTTCGTCTCGTGTTTATGTGTCGAATTTCGATGCGCATGAATTCACTATAAAATCTTGGAAATTAAAAATTTCACACAATTTATGTTTACAGACCATCCGATGAACATAAACACAACAATTTAGAATTTTTTTCAATTCAAGAGGCTCGCAGACATCGAATAAAAAACAAACCTGCATTTCCTTCAGAAGAACCCCTGGAGCGACGAGCAAAATAGTAGGTGTAAAATTTCAAAAAGCTGCAGAAAGACTGCATTGGGATGTCGAACTTCGCTGGGAAAATAACACTTCCTCCATTTATGAACCGAGAATAGATCATTGATTATGGTTTTCAACACATGGGCTCTACAGAATGTCTGCACAAAAGCACGGAAATTTTGCTTCGCAAAAATAAATTACACATCGAAACCGCACATTTTCCCGAACATTCTGAAAGCTAACAATTTTCAAAGATTACTATTTAAAAAAAAAGCCTTGAAACAAGTTATACCGTCGTAATTTTTTGGACCAGAAAAAGCTAGGGTTTCATTAAAATATTCAAACACAATCTGATCCAAAATAAAACGCACCAAACTTAACTTCAAGTAGAAAATCTTTCCAAAAATCTATTACTATGTTTCAGCCAGCACCATTGCAAATTCTTGCAATGGATTCATGACCAAAAGAAAAACTGTGAACTTATGGGAATATTTGAATACATGCAGTTTCTTCAAAAATACAATGCCTTCAAAAATGAGTTCAAGACAAAAATCTTTCTTTAAAAAAAAACTTTCCTCTCTTTTGTACAAGTTATAACTTTCATGTCAACATTTATTTAAGAATCCATTTGATTATTTTAACAGGAAAGAACTTCACAATTCGGAAACACAGTGTACTGCAGTCTTGCGGAAAGTTTGGATTGCCTCACATAAAACTTTCGAGCTCAAAGCAGCTCACATCAAAAAAGGGTCACGTTTCCAGACTTGCGTTTCAAATGAATAAGGTCGTTCCATACAGATTCACGTATTGCGTCTAATGATGGACGAAATGCTCAATACTGCAATTCTAGAAGAAATTATGCCAACAAGAAATCTTGCTGAAATGCGCTGCAGTTTACACGGATTCTCTTCATTTTACGCCGATGCAATTTTTCAGGTTAAAAAAATACAATACGGTTACTATGAAGGTGAGAAAAACGGTGCTCACCTCATCCAGAAAACACCTGCTGCTACTACTCCAAACGCCACTGCAGCGCTGCAACCCGCGATCGCACCTGAAAAATTGATACGCAAAAATATTATACTGTATAACTGCAATTTCATCAAGCAGCATCACCTATAAGCGTCACATGACATGACATACACACCGCGTTGCCCAATAAATGAAACAGCTCTGATTCTTCTTTCTGGATGATGGGTAGAGAGTTGTATGATGAGGGTACAAATACCATCTCTCGTATTCAAAAATTTTCGGGATATACAGTGAGAACGTAATGCTTTAGGGAATAAAAGCTTAAAAACAGATAACTAGCTTCAACTCGATGCCTAGTCTATATTTCTCAACAATCTTGTTTGCTAAAAGTTTTCTACAGGATGAATCGATAAACCTCCGGATTTTGGGCATGTCTACTGAACTATCATCGGTATTACGTACCCACGAAATAGAAGTGTGACATGGGATCTCCGTCGTTTTCGTTCAAGGGCTCTTCAACTTCAGGTTTTTGGACAAGTTTCATCACCTTTGGAGCTTCCCCCATATTTATTGCTGCGTGATGATCTTCCGAATGATGATCTTCAACCATTGCCGCGTCTTCTTCGGATTTTATGAAAATAAATAAATAAAAACGAATTCATAGTCGAAGTTCAAGGCTCCAAAAAATTGACACGACACAATATCAGCAACTGCATTAATTTCATGGTGATGACGAAGATTCGATGATCATGAATGAATGACTATTGTTTCATTGCCACATTTGTAATTAAATTTAAATTGTTTTACCGTGCTGCTTCTTGTTTACATACAATAATTTGAATCACTTGTAATTTTTAATAACGAGGTATGCAAACTTCAACGATGCATATAGGTAAAACATAATTGAGCCTTCGTGCGTGGACTTTATGCATTTACAATTACAATATTCCACTCGATGGTTCTAATAATTTTTTCCGATTCAGTCATATATATTGCCCATATGTCAGCAATATTTCATGCCAAAAGTGAAATGGTGTAAGAAATCCTACTCGTTTCTGGTTCTGAGTCGTGATTTTTCTTGCCCGACTCATGCTGCAGCCAATGAGTCTTATCATCGCCAACATCCAACTGAATCTTGGTAGATTCAACGGCAATGGGTGACTGCATTACAGCGCTTTGGTCCACGACAGCGACATCTGCTTTTGATGGAATTTTGTCAACAATTTGAGTTGCCTGCACCTCCGCAGGGTGTCGCACTTCCTCCGCGATGACACCGAGCTTAGGCATGTCGATATAGGTAACAATTTCCTTTTGCCCGTTTTTCAAGCTGTAGATCTTCGCTCCCAATCCGGTTGCAACATTCTCAAACGTACTAGGATGCAATCGTTTCGGAAGAAGCGGGTTAACCGAACCTATTTGCTTCTCGGCTTGGTATTCGAACTGAGGAAGCGGGTTAATCGACCCAATTTGCTTTTCGGCTTGGTATTCCAGCGGAACTGGAAGTTCCCTCAGATGCTTCACTAATCGCGGTCGTAATTCTTGGACGATATTCTGCGTTTCCGGCTCATGTTGTTCCTGCTGCTGAATAAGCGGCTGATCCGGCAAATTATTCAGCAAATTTATAGTATTTTCCAGGACCGATTGCTCATGATGTGCAGGATCAGCAGCGTTGCTCCGCCAGAATTCCGTTTCATCGGGTTTGAAGGCGAATTTAGCTTTGTTCCCTGCTTCAGGATCCAGAGAAATCACGGGTCGTGAGGTGGAAAAGTCGGATTGAACTGGAATTCGGCTTCCGGGCGCGTTGAGTTGATGACGCAAAGCATTTTCTCGATGGTTTCCTTCCGCGTAGATTTGCTGGAAAAGCGCTTGTGAGGGTGACCAACTCGCGAAATTCCGTGGCAGCTGTTGTTGTTGTAGTTGATTTTCGCAACAAGGTTGCTGTGATTGTTGTTCTTTGTCTGCCATAAGTAACTCATTTTGTTGCACGGCGTGATGCTTTTGCAGCTCTCCGGATCTCAACAGCTTTTCAAGGCGTTCCACAAACTCGTCTTCTGGGGCTGGAGGTAGATCTGGGAAGGAATAGAAAACGAAACATTAAATATACACACGATATCCACTGAAAATACATCTATTCGCGTAATTCTAGACCAAGGGGCGGGACTGATCTTTTTGCGCTCCATATTTAAAGGTGAAATCACCCCCCCCCCCCCCCCCCCCAATTCTTTCACAAACTGCTCCAAGTTCTCGGTTGTGAATTCGCTGTTTTCTCCATATAAATCCACGGAAGTGAACGCGTAGGAGAGGAAATATTGTACTTGCGTAATAAAATCAAAAGTTTAAAACGTCGTTTTTATAAAATACAAAAACGCCCAAAAACTCGCCGTTTCAAGTAAAATGAATACATCGACAGGAAAAAGGAAGAGATGATAATCACGAACAGTTCCGACGTCATATTCTGACATTTGCGACCAACCGACCGACCTATTCAGATATTCACTGCTGGCATTTACAAGAAATGGGAGGGGAGGGGGTTTGGATGTGGGAACATTGCTTAAACCTTCTGAAAGCCGAAAAGCGGAAAATAAAGCTCGTTGCTCAATTCAATTTAATTCAAGAAGAAGAGAAAAACGTTTGAATTCTACAGGAAACTTCAAATAAGTTCAAGCAGCAGTTTTCACTAAATGTCGATTCATTTGGGGATGTCTTGGGGTTATATAATCAAAGCGTCAGTAATTGACGAAGGAAAAAATTGTCATACAGTACAGTATATTATTAAAAAGGAAAAAGTAAGAATCTTGCCCAATGCAAACAAGGGAACACCTGCTGAGTGTTTATGTTCCGTATAGACATGCAGGTGAAATCGATATCCTTTCGCTTCCCTGGAAGGCAAAATGACCACGAAAATTAGAACTAATTGGACCGCCAGTAGGATGCATACTTTCCCGCGATTCAGGAAAAATAGCAATAAGTCAACTTATCATACAGGAAGCCAACAAGTATGCATGCATCAAATGAAATATAAGATTCATTCCATTCCGCAACAAACGACGTACATAAGAACACTTGTCAGTTATCAAAAGACATACTTCAAGATACCGAATACATTAATAAGTGGTTGGATAAAATATTTTGAAGTATGGTAACACATCGACCAAAATACATTATTATTTCGAACGAGTGATGCACTGATTAAGGCATACCTTTCATAGTTTCATGGGATGCGTTTTTCAATAGAAGTACAATGCTGTACACTATACTGACAACAAATTAATTTATTGCAACGAAAATGAATGCGTCCAAACAAGAAACCATGAAAATATTCGTTATTGACCATCTTGCGTTACTGGGTCTCAATTTAGCAGCTGTTTCGTCACATTCGTCAATGATTCCAGCAACGAAGTCCCGCAGCACAAAACACATAACATTTCAAATCAGCGCAAATTACCGAAGAAACCGAGATTTCCTTCAAAGAAAAAGTCGCACAGCAGCCTAAGAAGAAATAATTGACCTACGGTCGAAAAAAAATTCTTGTTCAGTTAGTTGACTTACTCCCAACAGAGAAAAGGCCTTCGTTCAGCACTACCCTGTATACCAAACGAAAATTATAAAATCATTCTTCGCTAATTTTTTCTATTTAATTTCGATGAAATACTGTTCAAATTATTCCTATTTTGTGAGAGCAGCCTGTGGGATTGAAACATTTGGAAGCATTTCTGTCATTTACTGTACTTCCAGGAAAAGCTCGTGCACGGGGCACAACTTAACGACTATTGCACAACATCTCAAAGGTAAAGGGTTCATTCTTGGAAACCCTTCTGCACAAGTTAATCAGTTCTCCGAAGAACCGGAGAATAGGGGTTAACGCAATTGGAAGATTTAGGACACTGCTGTTATCGGGATATAGGCCAGACACGAAGTCGACCCGGGAACCCATATCTTATTTCATCGTCCAGCAAGGTCGCAAGAAGTTCGACAGAAAAAAAGAACCTAGGCTCGAATCATAGTTATTACCGTCAGTTAACTCTTTAACGACTTTCTTGGCTTAATATTGTATAAAAGAAAAGAGATCCTCGAACATCGGCTCACTTTTTCTTCGACGAAGTACATGTATCCATTCTGAAGCAAGTGAAGCAGTCTCAAAACGGGATTTGCAAAATAGAAACAAGGACAAAAACGACCTTGCTGCGGAGAAAAAAAATCGCAGTTCCCTGTGGAAGAGGAAGTCCTTGCCAAATCCAGTACTTTTCAAGGACTTGCTCAATGTCATAAATAACCAAGTTCTTCGGCATTATCGCGTAATCATGTCTGAAAGTACTTTTTTCGTTACATAATGTATGAAGTTCCGAGGTGTATCAAAAATCAGGCACAAGTTATTCTCACAGATGTTTTCTGGGATTCCATTGAAGCATACAATTTAAGCAGCATACATTCTTGATGATATAAAATGGGCTCATACGATGTTTGCTGAAACGTGCATACTTTAGATAGACCACCTCAGTCCGAATCAGGACATGTATTACCTTTTGCGGTACATCCTGAATTATTTCAAGGTCACCTTGAAATAATGCTCAGTTTTCAATCCCGTTGCGAATGAATGTTCAAGATATTGACGAGGGACAATGAGCAACAGCAGCATTTTCACGACTTCTATTTCAGAAGAAAGTCTACGTCTGAATCCACGGGAATGATATATTTACACATAAAACAATGCGGATTCACTAAAGAGTATGCAAATTTAGAATTGTAAGGAAAATCCGAATTCGGTGAAAATTTAGTGGAAAGCCCTAAACATTTGTGCGTCACTTCATACGAGTTGCTTTTTTTTTTAGCTTACACTGGTAATTCCTTCTTTTGCTGAATTTGAAATTTTCAAATGCCATGTGGATCACCCGAAAACAAGGAATAAATTAAAATAAAAATTCTAAAATCCAGGGATGAAGAATAGTATTGCAAGTCGGAATATATTTCGGGCTAGGGTGTTTCGAACGACGAGATAGGGCTTAATTGTTCTTCGTGAGACAGAGCATTAATGCACAACAAAGAAATATTTTCCTGCAATCGCTTTTTTTTTGCAGATGATACTTTGAAGAAAGAATGGTAGAATCGTATGTACAGAAGGTTTCGCGAAAATCGCTGCAAACCGTACACTAACCATCCCTGAGACCTTGTTGACGAGGATGTTGTGGCACAGACAAGTTCGGCGACGCTGGCGCTGGTTGCTGATCACTCAGAGTTGGAAGCCCGTTGATTCCGGCTCCGACGAGGATGACACAAATTAGAACAAAACTTCTCATTGCCAACATTTTTTGCGATGTTGATCGTGTGTCTTGCTTGAGTGAAGGCGGTGTTGGAAAGACAAAGAGCAGCTCGGGGTTAGCGAAAAGCGCGGCTCAACCTCGCCTCCTTTTTCCGCCGTCCCGAGCAATGCTCTTACACATTGCCTCGGGTATTTGTCTGAAAACGATAAGAGAGCATAAAAGNCAATGCAAACAAGGGAACACCTGCTGAGTGTTTATGTTCCGTATAGACATGCAGGTGAAATCGATATCCTTTCGCTTCCCTGGAAGGCAAAATGACCACGAAAATTAGCACTAATTGGACCGCCAGTAGGATGCATACTTTCCCGCGATTCAGGAAAAATAGCAATAAGTCAACTTATCATACAGGAAGCCAACAAGTATGCATGCATCAAATGAAATATAAGATTCATTCCATTCCGCGACGAACGACGTACATAAGAACACTTGTCAGTTATCAAAAGACATACTTCAAGATACCGAATACATTAATAAGTGGTTGGATAAAATATTCTGAAGTATGGTAACACATCGACCAAAATACATTATTATTTCGAACGAGTGATGCACTGATTAAGGCATACCTTTCATAATTTCATGGGATGCGTTTTTCAATAGAAGTACAATGCTGTACACTATACGGACAACAAATTAATTTATTGCAACGAAAATGAATGCGTCCAAACAAGAAACTATGAAAATATTCGTTATTGACCATCTTGCGTTACTGGGTCTCAATTTAGCAGCTGTTTCGTCACATTCGTCAATGATTCCAGCAACAAAGTCCCGCAGCACAAAACACATAACATTTCAAATCAGCGCAAATTACCGAAAAAAACTGAAATTTCTTTCGAAGAAAAAGTCACACAGCAGCCTAAGAAGAAATAATTGACCTACGGTCAAAAAAAAATTATCGTTCAGTTAGTTTACTTACTCCCAACAGAGAAAAGGCCTTCGTTCAGCACTACCCTGTATACCAAACGAAAATTATAAAATCATTCTTCGCTAATTTTTTCTATTTAATTTCGATCAAATACTGTTCAAATTATTCCTATTTTGTGAGAGCAGCCTGTGGGATTGAAACATTTGGAAGCATTTCTGTCATTTACTGTACTTCCAGGAAAAGCTCGTGCACGGGGCACAACTTAACGACTATTCCACAACATCTCAAAGGTAAAGGGTTCATTCTTGGAAACCCTTCTGCACAAGTTAATCAGTTCTCCGAAGAACCGGAGAATAGGGGTTAACGCAATTGGAAGATTTAGGACACTGCTGATATCGGGAT
>CAJPEX010003807.1:0-23393 GCA_905338405.1 Notodromas monacha
CAGAAATTCTTCATCAAAGCGCATATTCTTTTATACTGAGATTTCTAAAAATAAAACTAAAAGCAAAAACATGGCCATCGAGAAGGCACGAAAGCTTCAGTGTGATGGAGGACAGTACTGTTTTTTTTCGCGAAATTTTACTTGTCTCGAAGAGAAGGAAAAAATCCTTATTATCCTGTGATTGTAAGCGCATCCTTCACATAAATCCGGGTGTTACGTGGAATGCTGCCAGTTTTTATATTCACTTCACTACTTGTTGACAATTCATAAATCTGCGTTGTTTATTAACATAAAATTTCGTAATGTGAAATATTCCGTGACCCATAGCAGTGCTGAATACGCATATTCTTGAAATGTCTTACGATTACAGCAGCGCTTTGAGATCCTGTTTCTTAATCGACAGACAGACATTTAATCAACTCACGCAGTGCAAAATTCTTGAACTAAAAATAAAAAAAACGTGAGTATTTGTGCGTGTCAAAAGCTCTAGGCCAATGTGTCAACCTCTGGAATCCGTTCAGGAAAATCATACCGCAAGGGAAATCAATGAAGGTATCTCCGGAAAAAAATCCGTCCGAAAAATTGTCCTCAAGTACTTTTTTGCTTCTCATGGCAGCAACATATATAATCATTATTCCCTAAAATAAATAAATAGCAGTCCTCCTAGAGAAAGAGCTCACAGGAGGTAAGCATTGATAGGTAAAATTACATTTATTTATTTGATTCAATAAACAATGATGTTTACGTTTCATGGGATTTGTTTGTGAAGAATCTTTGTTCTGTTAATTATGTGCATCAATTTATCGTGTTTCAGTATTCTGACTGAGATACTTTGAAGAGCTTTAAAAATAATTTGAAGAGACTAAAAATATGAATTTATTGTGTCCATCGAAATGCATAATCGCAGCAAAACGGACGATATCCCTGTGTATTTATCATGTGCCACTGCACCCAATTTTTTAGGGCTGTTTCGCCGCGCAGAACCCAAAATAATGATTTTTTCAAAAGCCCAATGACAGAAACCGACCTTCAAAGCTCCACAAGTGAAAAAAAAGAATTTTTGAGTTTGATAAATTTGTTGCAGGTATAATGAGTTGGATTTTACGCTATATGAGAGTAAAGTTTTGTATAAAACTGTATATATCTCTGGTTTGGTACAAGATTGAGTACATTTAGGCATAGATTAGGTTAGCTTTGCCTAAACGAGTATGTTAGCTTCTTACCACTTTAGCTCACCTTTGCATGAAATGTCGTCCGGAGATATTAACCTTCTGTTTTAAAAGGATAGGCTAATTTTGCATAATATATAGTTTTAGTATGCCGTTTTTGAATTGGTAGTTGATAGAAAAGAAGCGCCAACTAAAAAAATACCTAAGTACGCTTGGAATCCAATGCCTATATGAGGTGAGTGCTGAAAATCACTAAAATTTGTTATCGAACAATTTCCCGTCAAGAGAAATTTGACGAGTATACCTGACAAGATATTTCTGACATACCTGCTTATCTGAAAGACAACATTTTCCCGAAAGCTTCCTAATCTGTTTTTTGTCGTTGTTGCTGCATAAATGAGTGATGCTTCGTTTTTTGCCCGTCGTTAATAGATCTCACATATATTCGTGAAATGTTGATCCAAATGTTACAGGGAATTTCACTTGAAAAGCGCACTAAGCGGCGTGAAGAAAAAGACGATTTTCGTCACAAATTAAAATTGTGTGGGATCACTGCAATATAATATGCGGTACTCGATTAATTGTGTTGGATTACAAGTGCTTTCAAAATGGAGCTACTGTATTATAATGACGCAGCTATACACTCGTACATATGGTATTGCAGAGCTTTTGGCAAAACCTTGGCATGGTTGGTGGTCTTATCACGTTGGAAGTTGCCCGACGTACAGGGCAATGATGCAGGAAAAAACAGGGTTCATATTTACGCGGCAATCCCGTCTCTCTTGTGTCTACCATCGCTCCTCTCGGGGTTCGCTGTCGGCGAAGATTAGCCCTCGAGCGGCCAGAGTTTTCCATATCTTTCCTCAGGTCACCCGGCCGGGACCGCATAAGCCCATTCTTCTCCCCACGGGTCACACGCCTCTCCTTTCCGTGAATAGAAATAAATAAATGAACGTGCTGTATATAGAAATCGGGCAGAGAGCAGAAAAATGCTCCATCCCGGGGATCGAGATGCATTTATTGGAATGTATTGGCCAGGGTCTTATATTGCACCCCTTTTCGCTTTTGATGGGGCGGCGCGGGTCTCTATATCCCGACTCGTCCTCTTTCGGTTTGGTTTCTCCCGGAGATGTATATTCATCTCTCTCTCTCCCTCTGTTTTCTTATCCTCGACGTTTTTCTGTCTTTATTCTGATCTGAGGAAAGAGCGGTTTGTCTCTTCTTCCTCTTTTTCTGTGTACATGTGTGTTTCTTTGGAGGAAGATTGTGCAGGCATTTGGAGGTTTGTTGCAAGGGGTTGTTGCTGTTGCATGTATATATACGCATGCTGAAGCCAAAGAGGGGACGCAGACGGAATTGAATCGAATTCGGTTTCCGTCAAGGGCGGAGGAAAATTTCCGCGTGCTTCCCTTTCATCCCCGCGGGCTGGAGGATTTTCCGTTGCATTGGCTGGTTGATTTCGTGACCGGCAAAACCGGGGATCACTTTCCACAGTCGTGAATGAAACTTTCTTCTTCCTTTTTTTTACCATTTATTTTATTTATTTTTTGGTGGGCATATCCGCAGAGCCATTTTTGGATTGCACGCACTGCTGCATGTAAATCAATTTATCCGCAAATGAGGCTGAGCTTTCATTATAAAGTATTTTAGAAAAACCAAAGTAAATCAAGCAAAGAGCGTGAATCGAAAACCATCGAATGACCTGCGGCGGATTTGGAGAATTATTTGAAAGTTTTTTGAATAAATTAATGAACAGAACACTTTGTTTGCTGCTTTTCAGCGTTCACAAGGTTCAATCAAGATTTCCTCAACCAAACCCCCTTCCCACCCAACCCAAATCCACTCAATGACATTTTAATCACTTCAGAGCAGGAAAGCACAAAACAAAAATACAAGAAAATACAATCCACAAAATACAACTGGACATCTGACATGTATGCACACACCCATTCATTCCCTGACATTGAAAATGTTTTGCTGCTTCATTTGTTCTTAATTTCTGCAAAAAAGCGGAATTTCTCCCTGACTGCAAAAATCAGTTAAACAGCTAAACTCAAAAAAATGTATTTATAATGTAGACTTTTTATATATCTTTGGAATGAAAAGTTTTCAAGTGCTCAAGTATACCTGCAATACATGTTGCCCATCCAAAGTGAATAATTGAATTTAAAATTTGTATGCTTGAAAAAAACAAGATAGCTGATTTTGATTTATTTCTCAGAATGTCTGGGAAATTAAAATTCTGGTTTAACCGGTCCTTGAAAGTATAGGAAGGCTAGGAAATCTCTTGATTGTTCTCCAATTTTTTTCTCATAAAAACCCCTCAATCATGCTTATATTTGTCAAGTTTTCATGTATACCTCCAAGCTAACTTTTGATCATATAAATTTAATCATCGAATTTCGGATTGGAATGCAGTTTAAAAAAAATGAAAGATATACTAATTCCCATTTCTCAGAATGTCTGTGAAATTAATCTGCTGGCTTGATTGCTGATTCTAGGATGAGGAATGGGAACAATTTTGTGAAACATCCTCAATATTTAATGAGTTTCGCTTCACGTCACCTCTGCAAAAAATGGGGCGCATTAAAAGCATTCCGATGTTTCTCATAATGGATCTTCTCAAGGTTTCCCACTTGATACAAAAAAAGAATGCTCACTTTTCGAGAGCAGATCGTTAAACATTAAGCCGGAAATGAAGAACAAAAGATTCCCTCACATCACGCACACGGGAAAAGGCGACGAACGCAAAAAAAAAAAATAAAATTCATTAGCATTCATTGGAAATTATTTCGCGTCATTTTTTTTCATTTTCGCAGTTCTCATGACGGAGGAAGCAACAAATCGCAAAGCGGAAACACGAGCTTGTTGTTTGGCAAAAGCCCGAAACCTGTCAGACGCATCATTCGAATGCTGGAGATTAGAACCAAGAAATCCATGACATTGACCGAGCTTTGGCAGGACGAGAAGTTTTTGAATGCCCTTTTCCGGCACTTTGGTCCTTTGGAAAGGACCATACTCGCACAGGTGAAGCAAATTTACATTTTTGGGCGATGAATCAGGATTCATGCAATTCAAAATAATTTTTTCCCGTGAGTGTTTTCAGAACAAAAATATATATAAAATACTGGGACAATGAATGAGATGCATTAGAGTAACTATTATACCAGGAACCACCGACAACGAGGAAATTGCCAATCGATGAAATATATTCGCAAGCATATCACCTGAATTGCAGCTATTCCCTCCACTTTTTCTATTATCATTTCCTCGTAGATGCGAGAAAAGGTCGATTTCAAAATACAGAACACTGAGACCCCCACTTGCGGACACCTCAACATGTGAACAATTTGACATAGGGACACTCATTTTCCCATAAAAAAATAATAAGAAAGGCCCAAAATGAGGACACTGACTGGACATACAGGGAAATTTTGTGATAGAATTGCAAATATGTTTCAGACCAAATTACAAGAAACAGATATTTAAAACCCTAAAATTGATAGAAGAAAAGTTCTTGGGCGTTTCTCTCACCAATTTACCATCCATTTAGCTAATTTAAAAGAAGTACCTCCAGCATGAAGGGACTTCCTCCTCTCTTTTTGACTGGAATATTATTTTTACACAAAATTCCAACCTTTCTATGTACTAGTACAGAGGTATATCAGTATTCAATTCCCCAAATGTCCATATTGTGTTGAAATTTATTGATTAGAATCAGTTTCAATTATTGGATGAAAATTTTTATTTTCACGGAATTTTGGTGAGTATTTTGTACATAAAACGCCAATGAAAAATTACATAATGTAAGTCTAAGGGAAAGTGAGACTTGACTTGGGGACATTTTGACTGAGGAACACCTTGATGCACAAATTATGTCCGCATCTCGGGGTCTCACTGTAGCTTGAAATTTGAAACGATTTGCCTGGAAATATACGACGCAGCTTCATTAAATTAGAGTTCTTCGGAATCACGTATAGAGCTCTGTTTATTTTTCTTACGTTTCACTTAATTCGAAAATACCCGCATAATTTATGCCACCATTTCCGATCTACATCTGGATTTTAGATGCATATACCCAAGTACTGTGCTGAGAATGGTAATGAGGATTTATTTGGCTGAATGTTATGCCATTTGCATTCAACGGTGCATTTTCTTGTCCAGAAGGGTTCGTCTTCTTTCCCTTTTGGGCTAGTGCGAATTTTGGATGCTTTCACGTGTATATATAGGCGGATACCATCAAATAGAAAGCACCATTACGTTCTGTAAATTTTTTGTACATTTTTCTGGGGACGAAAGTGCATCTCACGTTCGAATAATTTTGTATAAATATGCACTGGTGTCTTATTTCGTATTGTCACGGGGAAACCAGAACTCGGCTGAATTTTAAATTCTACGGAATTTCAAGCTGGTGTCGAATATTCAAATGGGCTATATATATTCGTCTGGGTTTGCTTAATGAGAAGTCGGATTTTTTTCGATCACCTCAATATAACATGTGCATATAAAATTTTTGAATTGTCAAGGTTATATAATACTTGAGGTATCAATTCGCAATACGTTTTGAATGAATTTTTAAAAAATGATGCATCACATCCAAAATTTTGCAGCTTTTGTGCGTGACACACTTGATTCTTCTCCAGTGTGATCAGGGATCACAGAAGAAATAAAAAACGCAGGCAATTTAGCCTTTTAAAGCCAAGAATGCTTATTCAAGGGGTCAGTCACTTTGAATATATGTTTCTAGTTTTTCAATCATGTTTATTAAATGTTTCCAGCAGATTCAAGGAAAATCAAGAATTGAAAAGAACAATCACAATCAATTCACACAACAGATTTTAATCACAAGATCAAATCACATAAATTAAAATCACAGATATTTGTACACAAATCAGGAAAACGAATTGAGAAATTGTTCTTCAAGAGTTCAGGATAGACTGATAACAATTTCAAAATAAAAAGAGCTTTTATCATTTTCTTCAAATTGTCTGGTAGGTCAAAATCATAAAAATTGAAGAAATCATTGTAGGCATCATCAGGTGATGCAAGACAAAATCTTAATGGATTTTCTCTTCTTGTTTATCCCCAACACATGGCAATTGATGCTCAACAAATTGTACTAGTGATTTGAAAACCCTCTCATCACTTCATGCTAATGACTGACTATATTTGCTGCATTGCAGGATTAAATCATTTGTTTGAAGGTGGTTTTTTCACATTGACAATATACTTTAATGTAATAAAATCGGAAATATAAAAGGTGGCAGTTGTCGTAGAGCAGAATTCCAAAGGGAGGTTTATTTCCGGCGCAAGCTGGAGGATCCTGCAGAATAAACGCTGCCTTTTCACATCCGGGGACTCATTGTTTGTTTGCTTCTCTCTCTCTCCTTCCTTCGCCGGCCCGGCCCCCCGGGTTCGTTTTTTTTTATTATTTTTTATTTCATTTGCTCTCCCCCACGGGTTGCCGAATAGGTTTGCTCCCGCTGGAAGACGATCCTGTATGCAAACACGAAGCAATGGGTGCCACTGATGCCTGTGGTTCATTTCCGGCAACTGCCGACAGACGAGGACCGACTGGCTTTCTACAGGTCTATTCAGATTCGGGGCTTCGATTCCGTGGCTCTCGCCGAAGCCACCGACAACGATCTCAAGGACTTCTCGCAATTCATGCTCGACTCTGGGAGAAGCCTTCGCTTGCTGAGGTAAAAGAACAATTTTATTTC
The DNA here is from genome assembly GCA_905338405.1 of Notodromas monacha. Lineage (NCBI taxonomy): Eukaryota > Metazoa > Arthropoda > Ostracoda > Podocopida > Cyprididae > Notodromas > Notodromas monacha. The sequence goes on from CAJPEX010003807.1 coordinate 6,893, forward strand.
CATGTTTTTGCAACAGGATAACGCAAAAAAAAAGAAGAAGCAGTCACGGGAGAAGAAATTCTCGACAGAAAGCACCCAGACAAAAATCAAGCTGCACGGCCCCTAAAAAACACCTGACAGGAAACCCTTTTTTGTATGCAATTGCCACCCCTTAATACGAAGGAAATGGGTTCTCAAGGAACAAACGCTTTAACCGGAAAAACTTTTTACATAACGAACTTGCAAGCGGCTGGAATTTTTTTCAGGCAACGAATTTGACTGGTACAAAGAAAAAAATCGTTTGAAGAAAGCAAACGCCAAAATTTGAAACATTTTAATTTTCCAAATCAAGATTTCATTCTCATTGGGAAAATTTCAAGGAATATCTAAAGACAAGTTCTAAGATAAAGTATATGATTTAATGAATTTTCTGCTCCCAGATTGACATACTGTGCTACAAATAATTTCAAGTTGAAATTATCATTGTACTTGCATGCATTTTTTTACTGTTCATTTTTCTTCGGGGCTTTTTTCCTGTGTATGAAAATTAATATCAATCAATTTTCTATAATATTCATCCATTCCTATTCATAGAAAAAATTATTTTATTCTCTCAAAGTAATTAATTCGGCTGGATCGAATTAATTCATTCACCAGTGGTTACCATGGGAAAGCCTTTCTTGGACAAGGGACGTTTTGAGCAACGAACCAGTTGCTGTAACTAGTTGGGTTCGTTACGCAATGCCCCACTATTTTGAACCTATCGACGAGAAAAAGATTCGAGGGAAAAGCACCTGCCGGAAAACCCACCATGAAAAACATGGTATGCAGGTATATCAACGAGATTTAAGAAGCACCCAAGCAAAATGCATGCACAAGAAAGAAAGCCCGAGGAAAACTCACTTACATCAGCAACAAATCCAATAAAAAAATCAACCCGGAGTAATGCCTTTACAGAACCAACAAAAAAACCACTTCATAAAAGTAGCACGTGGTCAAAAGTGACCCCAGTGGAAAATGCTCAGACAAAATCATGCGCAAAAATTGTTTCGAAAATTGAAACGGCATCTGACAGAAAATATACCTTTCACAAATAAACTCATAAGTCATAACCAACAACGATGACAGGCAGAAACAGACGATTACAAAGAATCTTCTTTTACTGATGCTTTAAAAGAAATAAAGAAAAAAGGATTGCTGAAATTTTGTTTGGTAGTGATCAATTAATTTTCCTGATCATTTGCTAGCAAGAAGGGAACAACAGAAAGTATTTGATGACAAGTCATAATAACACAACCACAATCTTGATGAAGAAAATTTGCTGCAAGGATTCCAACGGTCCTTTTTGCTTTTTCACTTTGCATCCGTGCTTTTTTTGCTTTTGAATTCTGGGTGGTTCTTTTATAACTTGTGATAAACTTCTACATGTGAAGGAATCTTGAAGATTAAAATTTTTGTTTTCTAATTCAACATTTGAAAATATGGCACTCAAAAACCAGAAGGAATATGTGAACAGAATTGTAGAGGAATTCCACAAAATATTTTATCATGGGGTGATTTTTTTTTCTGGCTGCTTTCCGGTATAGGGGGTATATTTTTCATATGGGTGCTTTTCTCATCTGATATCGTTCTATTGGGTTTCCCCTCTTATCCGCATTCTATCGAATAAAAAAATCTATGCAATAAAATAAAGGACAATAGTAGGAAGAACGTAATCAGATCCGAAAATGACGAATTCAGAAGAAGTCTGTTTGATCGAAGCGAGTTGATTGAACGGAGGCTTTCTTTGTGTTACACGTGGTCTAATTGAACTTTAAAGCATGAGTGATTAGACCTTTTCTTTTAGTTGATGAAAACCTTTTGTTTTCCAAACTTGGTTGGGGAAGGTAGGTGCATAACTTTTTAGAAAGCTCGAAATATGTATATAAAGTATAAGGAGAAGCCATTTCAGTTGACATTCCTGACAGGTACACATAAGGTAATTTTTTAGGTGCGAAAATCCCAACCCTTTCACGTCGTCAAAAACAATAGATGGTGACGAATCGCATTGTTTTAATGGATCGTGAAACTTTTTCGGTTCATTTAGAAAATTTTATATACTCTCGTAGTATCAGACGTACGATCAATTACTTCAAGCAATTATTGCCTCGAAAAGTTCTCTGATCCCGAAAGTGGGAACCATTGCTCGACTGAGTTAATGACGGGTTCGTAGGCGGCCAAGAGCTGGTACCCCATTAGTGGAATAACCTTTTAGATTAATTGGAAAAGCTCGCGAAAGGAGATCAAGACACCCCTAACGTACCATACATCAACGCTAAAATAAATAAAGCTGATTATTCGAAAAAAAAATGATTGTGATATCAAGTATGAATGAGAAATGAGCAGCGGATGCTTACTTTTCTGAGAGTCATGTTCTGATTCACAATACACACTATTGCTATAGGATGAGGCATCTAACGAATCTTCTTGGAGTGTAAATTAAAACGGCATACTGTTGGGCATGCATGCCATGTAAAGTAATTTACTCCAAGCAATTCCTAGAAGTATGAAATAATCCCCCCTCCTCAAAATTTCAGTGCCAGGAACATCCTGGCACCTCAATGATATCTTTCCTGCTTTGATTCTGGAAGTAAAACCTATTGAAGGTTATATATAATTAGTAGCATATAAACAGCTCCTTTTCATTATTATCAGAACAGATCAGTTCATCAGTTGTGTTACTCTAGTTATTCCAGTTATTCCTGCAAGTTGAGTTCAATTGAATTGTTTATTCAGTTATACTTGTGAAGTATACTTATCCCTTTAAAACTAGGAATTCCTAAACAGAATTGCCTAAACAGAATTCCCTAAACGGAATTCCCGGTCCTGTCCTGGACTGATTATTGTGGTTCATTTATCAACACTCAACATCAAATTATATTGGCAACATTTGTCCTCAATACATACCATAACGCTGAAAAACAATTATTTTTCAGAAAAGATTCTTTGGCATAAGAAAAAAGATCAGCCCTGTATGACATTTTTTTAAAATTGTTTTGCAAAACTCACCCCAGTTTTTTTGCTCTTCGCTCAAAAGACAAGGCGCCCATCTTGCAGATTTTTTTGTGAATAGATCAGATTCTCCTTCAAAATTCTCGAAATTGACATGGCATTTGAATTCCAATAAGGCAATAACACATTTTTTCAATAATTGTCTTTTTTAGCTCAGTCTTATGCCGTTTCGATTTCTACTTCAAGAACTTTTTTTTAGACCCCTGATCTGCTCATGAAAAATCCCCGGATTCGCGTATGCGCAGTTTTTGAAAAAAAAAAACCTTGACTAATTCAAACATTTGTAAGTTTTGAAGCATTTCGATTTCTACTCCAAGAACTTTTTTTTAGACCCCTGATCTACTCATGAAAAATCCCCGGATTCGCGTATGCGCAGTTTTTGAAAAAAAACCTTGACTAATTCAAACATTTGTAAGTTTTGAAGCATTGCAGGACTACTATGAGGTTGACTATAATCCAGTGACTGAATGCATTATAGTTCAGTTCACGCCTTGCAAACGGAAATTTTCATTTGCAAATTTGAACTTTTTCAACGTTTGTGATGAATTTCTCTCTCTCTCTTTATTCCAGCTTGCGTTCAAGTCCAGTGTCAGATCATGGACTACTGGTTTTATCTGACAACTTGTCAGGTCTGCGGCAGCTTGATATCAACAGTTGCAATGAGGTTAGTTTCCTGTTTCGTTTTACTATTTTATTTTTAAAGAACAGGGTATTAGGTTTCCGTTGATGTTCAAGTTTGCTTCCCACGTCATTTGATTTAAAGATTTCATGAAAACACTGGGGTCCTTAAAAAAACCATGTTCCACTTTTTTCTCTATAAGAAGGTACTGTATTATTAAAACCCACGTTTCTGCATTTTTGAACATGAAATAACGCCCTATCTTGTTCAGCAAATTCGAAATCGTTTCTTGTGGGTTATTACAACGAATCTCTTTTTTTTTAAACAAATAATCGCTTACAATGAAATTGTGTTTCAAGTCCCTACCCAATAGCCACGATGTTGAACAAGTTCCTTCACAACGGATCTCATTTTAACGAATAATCGCGTACAAAGAAATTGTTTTTTAGGTCCCTACACAATAGCGGTAATTAATGTTTTGATGAGTTCCTTCACTACGAATTTTTCTTCCCAAGGAACATATTTTATTCGTCTCAAGAATGGTTTCCGTTGAAACGCTGAATTACTTATTGTTCTAGAAATGTATTTATTCGTGTATTTCAGTGGAATACTGACCTTTACCCAACAATGGATTATTTGAGTATTCACACTGAAGAAAAAACTAAAGTACTTCGAAGTTGCGATTCATCGAAGCTAAAAACGTTCGCTGCTCAACTCGAGGCGTCGATGAGCAAATATGATGCATATTCAATGATCGATGATATCCATCATTGATACGGGTACTGATCCACATATGCAGTACTTCATATATCCACTTATACTGTATATATACTGAATGCGCAATCCTTAAGCCGATGCACCACATTAACTTGGAAATGCAGATGACGGACATCAACTAAAGACGTAACGCAACAGCTTCATGCCCACTATTATTTGAAGACCCTCATTAACATTTAACCCAGCCAAGGAAAATCCTTGATGGAAGGATTCCGACCGGTTTTCGGGGAAATTCCGGAAAAGCAATCAACGTCCGGTTCCGGTCTCGCCACGTGACCGACAGCGCTGTAGATCTCCAGTTTTTTTTATATTTATTTTAATGTTTGTATTTGCCTTGACCCGGTTTTGGGGAACAGAAATTGATTCAATGGTTGTCCACGTGAAAGAGATAAAACTGTTTTTTTTTCTGGGTTGTCATTCGTCCCTGGGATCTTATGATGATTTTCTTTCTTATTTATTCGGATATATTTACGCAACCCACCTCTATTTATCTATTTGACATTTTTTTAAATGCCAGTAAATAGGAAGAATGTGATCAGATTCGAAACCTGACGAATTCAAAAGAAATATGGTTGATCGAAGCAAGTTCATATTGAACGGAATACGAATTTTCGACAGCAGGATTTCTTTGTGACCCGTGGCCTAAGTGAACTTTAAACCATGAGTGATTTGACCCTTTTTTAAATTAATCACTACTTTTTGTTTTCGAAAGTTAGTCGATGAAGGTAATTAACTTTTTTTAAAGATCCAAATATAAAGGGAGAAGCATTTTCAACTGAAATTTTCGCCACGCAGGTAATGATTTCAGGTGCAAAAGTCCTAGTTGTTCGACACTTTTAAAAATAATTGATTATGGCGATAATCGAATCTTGACCCGGTTTTGGGGAAAAGAAATTGATTTAATGGTTGTCCACGTGAAAGAGATAAAACTGTTTTATTTTGTTATGCCGGGTTGTCATTCGTCCCTGGGATTTTATGATGGTTTTCTTTCGGATATAATCGCATAAATATACACGGTGCATCAGCATATTTGTCTATTTGAAAATTGGAAAAAAACGCCAGTGAACATAAAATGAAAATGTTTTTATATCAATTTTTAAATGTTGCAAATGTTTCCGTGGATTTTGGGCAATTTTTCCTTGGTTTACTAATCTCCGCGATCACACCTTTACACAGATTTTATCAGAATTTTTATTCTTGCACTTCAACTGTACGGTTTTATAAGAAGAAGTTTTTCCAAGCCGTACACCTTAATAAATATAATGGATGTAACTTATTGAGTATGATCAAGAACACCTTAGAAGAAGATCAACTGACAGATGTAAGCTGAAGAATTTGTAAAGGATGTAAGATTTAAGAATAAATTCAACACAGCAATTGGCTGGTGCACGAACCGACCAGGGAATCTCTCCCAAACAGCGCAAGCCTTTGTTCGAATGGACAAGTAAAATTGACAAGACAAAATTATTCACAACAGGTTCAGAGATAGAAATATACACAACAGTTTTTGCGGTCTTAGGAATATTTCAGCAAATATGAATTTTGAGAACACAACGTAACGCTTTGCACGCAAAATTTGAACTGTGTTTTTTGGCGCCAAAATCAGGGGTTTTTAACCAGAAAAATCGACAGGGAGGGTTGGGTAATATCTTCAGGGAATCCCAGATGTTGGGTAACAAAAAATACCAGGTGCTGGTGTTTTTCACTATTTGAACTAGTAATGTTTTCCCAGGAGACAGGGTGGCTTTTACAATTTTGCTGAACTTTACAAGGCTGAATTTGTTGTTCCCAAAGACTGGGTGTTTTGAAGGCTTGTAAAAATATAAAAGAGAGGAGAACATGCTTGTAGAAGTAATTTAAATTTTGCTGGTACTTTAGTGTTTCTTGACAGTTTAGAAAAGGTTTGGTCTTGTGAAGATAAATTGTTTTAGGGAAGAGGATACGATAATTTTTGGGAACGCGTCGCCAGCAGATGGTCAAGTTTTTCTGTGAGTTTTGGAGGGGTTAAATGACCCCTGTTTTTGCGGAAAAGAAAAAGGGGGGATTCGATGTCCCTCTGTTGATAAAGAGGAGACATCGTCTTTGACGACTGTTTGTCCCAGTTCCGGGGGTCGTGCTCCTTTTCTCGGGTGGGGGTTAAGATATTGTTGGTGCGCCGACTTTGTCAAGTTAATTGATCCCGCCTGTTTCCCTGCCAAGGGGATTAATTTACTGCCCCGGGCGCATCCCGAGACGCGCCAATTTTGGAAAACTTGATCTATTTGTCCCTTCTCAGGGAATTTGACACTGCTGCTGGTGTCGAGAAAAAATTCCGCACAAAATCCCCCCCTTGTCCTTGAGTAACCCCTTTTCCGGAAGGGGTTGCTCAGGACGACGCAAATAAAAAGGGCGTGAATTTTTTCAAAAATTCGGAGTTGTTCCTGGGTCGAAGTCCGGTGAGGATCTTGGTCGGGAGTCGGATGTGGAATTTTGTCCATCAGGCTTCTGACTTGGAGATTCTTGCTGGAGCGCTTGATCCTTTAAGTGTGCTCTTAGTTTTTTTTTTTTTTAAGGTAAGAATTCTGGGGTAGCTAATCCCAGAATTCCTATTGCTTTTTAGTTTGCTCCGTAGGCCTGATTTGTGCAGGTCGGGTATAGTTCACTTAACTTTGTTGACCTGGTTCTCAGGTCGGGAAATTGTTTCTTCTATACATTGCAGACCTGGTCAGGTCGTAAGCCATAGCTGGCAATGAGAAGTTCTTTCAAGAGAGGGTGGCGCCAAGTGTTTTTTGAGAAGTGGTTTTCCTTTTTTTTTAGGAGAAGAAAGGTACATACCGATGACGTGTTGTCAGATCATTCGAGTGGCGGAGGAGTTTTTTCTTTTCCCTCCCTTCTCAAATGGCTTGATGATATACATCGGACAATATCGTCGAAGTGTTTTTATAATGTCTCCCCCCCCTGTTTATGGGTCCTTTGAAAGGAGAAGTGTTGATGAAATTCCCAGAGACTGGGGAAAAGGATACGTAATTTTTAACAACGTAGTTGGAAATGATATAAAAATAGGGGGTTTTATTTCCTGCTTGAGGATCTTTATTAATAAGGAAGGTTATTTCTTTGCTTTGTAATCTTTAAGGTTTTTTTTTTGAAAAGTGAAGTTTTCGAGTCAAAGAGGAGGATGGCGGAATCAGATAAGATTGAGGAACCCTTTGTTCAGGAGGAGGAGACTAACGAGTCTTATAGTAAAGCTTTGGAAGATCAAGGGGAGGTTTCTAAACTTCCAGTTTTGGTTCAGGATTCAGACGATGAGGATGGGATGGAGATCCCTAAAGAAGGTATTGATTCTTAAGATGATCAAACGGGGGAATAGGTTTTTTAATTCAAGAAAGAATCTTGTTTTTTATTTGTTGAATTATAGTGGACCAAATGGAGGATCTTAAGCCTTCAAGTGCTGAAATTCTGAACGTTAGTCAAGTGGAGTCAGACGTATTGGTCAAATTGCCAAGATCAGCCGAAAAGATGGCTGAAAAATTACAGATGTTGTCTGAGGCGAGTTTACAAAGGATGGGAGATTTTCTTCCATTTTTGGAGGCAGAATCAAATGCCAAGATTGGACGGGATGGATTAAAAGTGGAGTTGGAGAGATTAAGGAAAGAGAATCAGCAATATGCTGAAAATATTTCGCCTCAAAAAAGGGTTCTGCAAGCTATTCTGGAAGAAAAGAAGGTTTTGGAAGAACAAAAGATGGAATTGGAAAAGAGTCAAGAGACCCTAGACATGCTTCGTGAGAGGGAAGAGAACCAGAATATGATTTTAGAGGCCTCCTTAAAAAATCAATTAGAGAGGCACGCCAGCGTGTTTCAGGGAGCCCTAAGCGGGATAAATGAATTATATCTTGCTGAAGGGATTGTCATTACTGCTGTGGCAAGAGGTGATAATGAATACCCCAGTTATTGGGAAAATATAATATTTCATTATAAGTTTGTTTATTTTCATAGCCTTTCCGGCGGGTGATATCCAGACGTGGACTACAGGATGAACAAAAATCCACTTTGGAAGTGCTCAAGCCATCAAAGAATGTTGGATGAGGGAGGCTGTGGAAGCCTCACGTGAAAGAACTACCAACAAGAGAGCAATTACGGAGTTACTAACTCTTCTAAAAGGTCCGGAAGCGTCTAATGTGAAGCAACCAAGGACTTCGACAAATATTGAGGAGATAGATCTGACAGGTGGTGGGGATCCGTCCCGAGACAGGGTCAATGAACTACAGGTGGCAACCGTCCAGGTTGACAAGAAGAGATTTGCCCTTCCTCCAGGGACTGTGGCTCATCCATCAACCTTGCCAGGAATCTCCAATGCAAATGATTTCAAAGTAAATGCAGAGGAGGATCTTCTCGACATCTTACAACCATGTGGGTTATAGTTATCCCAGTGATGGGGTAAAGATTTTATTACTAACATATAATTTTACTCTCTAGGGCACTCGTATCATCCTTTTAAGCCAAGTGCATTTGAACCGGCGGATGAGCTGGTTTATAAACGGAATGTTTTCAAACGGATGGCAATCGATCCTCACAAATTGGAGAAATTTCCACTATTTGTGCTCCCAGTGCCTGGGTGTGTTGTGCAGGATATGGATTATGGGACCCCAGCAAACAAGCATCCAAACCCAAAACTGACAAGTGAGGGAAAGGGGCAGTTCATCTTGATTCTGGGGACATCGCTAACCGTCCCCTGGAGATTGGCGCCTGGAAGACGGACTTTCTGCGACAATATCCGCCCTGAAAAGGCTTTGACAAGACCAGTTTTCGATTTTGGGCACCTTTTGGAGGGTAGGGGTATAGAGGTTTACCAGGTAAATGGAATGCAATGAGAAGAGAGAAAATAAATGGGGGACAGAATATAAAATTGATGATTGTGATTTTTCTTTCTTTTCAGTATTCTCTAAGTGGTTGGAGCGCTTTGGTAGGATCAGGGCAGGTAGTTAGCCCCTCTGCCATAAAATTGCGGGTTTATAGAGATTTAAATTTAGATCCCAGTTTCAAGTTCACGCACATTTTTGTCCGGGTTGGGACGAATGATCTAAAGAATCTAACGGACCCTGGGATGAAGCAATACCCGAATTTTGGTCATTTCCTGCAGGGTTTATATGGATATTATGATGAGTTGGCAAAGGTATTCGATGTGCCAGTTATGGCTTTGGGGGCCTCTGCTCCCCCAGCACTGGGTCCTGGATGTACTACATACCTGACAGAGCCAATGGATCTAGATGTACAAGGGGTTCCCCTGATCCCCCTGCGGCATAATGGGACTCCAATCTACAATCAAAGGAGTACATACCTGACAGAGCCAATGGATCTAGACGTACAAGGGGTTCCCCTGATCCCCCTGCGGCATAATGGGACTCCAATCTACGATCAAAGGAGTCGGGACTCAGCTGGCCATGCATTCCAGATGGCCCTCTATACTGGATTACGCACTAAGATCGGGAAAAAACAGGGATCCCCTGATGGAAAGGGGTGGTGGGCTGTGCCGACACCAGTGCGTCACCTGGCTGCTTATGACCGAACGGAGCGGACAAATTTGTCATTTGGACATATCCATTCAAGAGCCTACCTATTTTTCGCCCAGCTACATGCTGCGGCAATTTGTTTTGGATTAGAGTGGACGCAATGCCAGGAGAAGACTTGGGGGGCCTATGCGTGCGCTGGAAGATGTCCCCAGTGGTTGGGAGATGGTAAGGCGAGTCCTGGAATCCCCCCGGCTCTTCCTCATTTCCATTGCACGGACAACGGGCCTAGGAACTGTGAGGGGAATGGGCCTTTTCATATTAATCCTGCAGTTTTTGGTGCAGGAGGCGATCCCTTCAAACAGTAAGTCTGGAGGAAAAACATGACCCCCTTTTCAGGGTTTTAACAAAAAAGTTTTTGTCTAATTTATACCAGGATGGATGACGTTTTAAGCGCCAAGATGTTCCTGGAAGTCTTTTCAGTGGAGTTTCTGGTTTCGGATCCCAAGCATCTCAGCTCATCGAGGATGGTGATTGGGACAACGGTCAGAGTCAAAGGATCGCGTCAGAAGAAATTCATTATCTCTAAGGCTGGAGATTTCGTTTGGCTTGTGGGGGAGGGAGGTTTAGATTTCGTGCACATCAGGAATCTTACCAGGTTTTGAAGAAAAGGGGGGTTTTTTGTTTTTTAACCCCTTTTTTTTTATGGTTTTGTACAAATTTTTGTGTGATATCTTGTATAATTTTGTATATATGTGGGTGGAGGGAGGTGTTGGGATTTTGGGACGTCAATAAACAAGTTTTTTGAAAATTTGAACAAGCTGACTTCTCAAATTTTTTGACAGTTTCACCAGTTATGTTTACAGGATTCATTCGAGGCTTCTTCGTTCATCCATTTCTGGGATTTTTTAACAGCCTCTTGGTTTTGCCCATTTCTGGGATTTCCAGAGTAAGAGATTGAAGAGATTTGAACAAACAGGGTGTGGGAGGGTTTTCAAAAAAGAGGGACCGGATGTAACCTCCCCCCTTTTAATTATTCATTGAGCAAAGGGGGCACCTCTAAACTTAGGGGAAATAGTCTTTTTACTAGTCAGGAAAAAATGGCACTGGGGTTTTGATGGGATAAAGTTGTTTGCACTTTTCGCAATTTTTTACAATATTCTTGACCAATGTTCGCGCCCTTTTTACTCGAAAGGTTTGTTGTATAAAATTAAGAGAGGAATAAGGGGATGGATGTCCCATGCTTTGATGACATACATTGAGAAGTGACCACACAGGGCCCGAGGGTTTTCCCAGGTTTGGGGAGGGTAGGTAAATACGTGTTCTCTTGACGACATCTTCTTTTGGAATGTTACAAGAGTTTGGTCTTGGGTGAAAGTTAAGGGATAAGATAACATTAAATTTTTTACACCAGAACAGGGCCCGAGGGTTTTCCCAGGTTTGGGGAAGGTAGGTAAATACGTGTTCTCTTGATGACATCTTCTTTTGGAATGTTACCAAAGTTTGGCCTTGGGTGGAAGTTAAGGGATAAGATAACATTAAATTTTTTACACCAGTAAAGATCTGACTTAGTGGGTATGGATCCCCCCTGTTTCAGGGTTAGATACTCGGTTAAACAGAGGGATTCTTGTATTGACCTAACTTTTGAAAAGAGATTTTCTAAGAGATTTAATAACTGAGTGTGGGATTCGAAAGCCCCATACACTAGCTGATATACTTCAGGAGTGTCAGTATCCAGAATTTGGATTCCCGGTCTTTGGGTTGCCGGACTTTTGGTCCTCATTTTTTGTTGTTTTTAGATAAAGAACACAACACACACTGACTTATAAGGTTTGAAAAAGGTTTATGAAAGAATTTTTAGAAAGGGACACAAAGAAGAGTAAAGAACACTGGAGAAGGGAAAGAATCAGTAGAATAATTTTTAGATACCTGTTGAAGGTCTCAGGAGGTGAAAAGAAAATAAATGAATCACGTGAAGAGAGCAATACACAAGTTTGATTCGAGAGAAAGAGTTTTCTTTTTTGAAGAGATGCTACAAAAATAAATTTGAAGAGAAGATAAAATCCGAACGGAACTAGGAATTTCACAAGTTTATTTTGAGAATTTTTAGTAAGAGGCGCAGTGGAAGGAAAAGTTTTTTTTTTTGGGGGCAAAACCACGCTCTGCTACCAGTTTTTTTGTACGGTTTTATAAGAAGAAGTTTTTCCAAGCCGTAAACCTTGATAAATATAATGGATGTAACTTATTGAGTATGATCAAGAACACCTTAGAAGAAGATCAACTGACAGATGTAAGCTGAAGAATTTGTAAAGGATGTAAGATTTAAGAATAAATTCAACACAGCAATTGGCCGGTGCGCGAACCGACCAGGGATTCTCTCCCAAACAGCGCAAGCCTTTGTTTGAATCGACAAGTAAAATTGACAAGACAAAAATATTCACAACAGGTTCAGAGATAGAAATATACCCAACAGTTTTTGCGGTCTTAGGAATATTTCAGCAAATATGAATTTTGAGAACACAACGTAACGCTTTGCACGCAAAATTCAAACTGTGTTTTTTGGCACCAAAATCAGGGGTTTTTAACCAGAAAAATCAACAGGGAGGGTTGGGTAATATCTTCCGGGAATCCCTGATGTTGGGTAACAAAAAATACCAGGTGCTGGTGTTTTTCACTATTTGAACTAGTAGTGTTTTCCCAGGAGACAGGGTGGCTTTTAGGATTTTGCTGAACTTTACAAGGCTGAATTTGTTGTTCCCAAAGACTGGGTGTTTTGAAGGCTTGTAAAAATATAAAAGAGAGGAGAACATGCTTGTAGAAGTAATTTAAATTTTGCTGGTACTTTAGTGTTTCTTGACAGTTTAGAAAAGGTTTGGTCTTGTGAAGATAAATTGTTTTAGGGAAGAGGATACGATAATTTTTGGGAACGCGTTGCCAGCAGATGGTCAAGTTTTTCTGTGAGTTTTGGAGGGGTTAAATGACCCCTGTTTTTGCGGAAAAGAAAAAGGGGGGATTCAATGTCCCCCTGTTGATAAAGAGGAGACATTGTCTTTGACGACTGTTTGTCCCGGTTCCGGGGGTCGTGCTCCTTTTCTCGGGTCGGGGTTAAGATATTGTTGGTGCGCCGACTTTGTCAAGTTAATTGATCCCGCCTGTTTCCCCGCCAAGGGGATTAATTTACTGCCCCGGGCGCGTCCCGAGACGTGCCAATTTTGGAAAACTCAATCTATTTGTCCCTTCTCAGGGAATTTGACACTGCCGCTGGTGTTGAGAAAAAATTCCGCACATCAACTGTAAATAGCTTACAGGTCGTTTTGAGTTTAACCCTAGAATTGCCTCATATCCAAAATAATTTTTTTCATGGCTCATGAGTTAGTATTCTGATTTTATTAACAGCATAAATGGAAATCCGTTCTAAATACGAGGTGTGTAAGACACAAAGAGATAAATGTTAGCCAATTTTTTCAACGAAATTCCCGTTCAATATTCAATTAAACTCTGCAAAAGTCAATCATTTGAGAGTTTATCAACTATTTTGCTTCAATGTTTGGGTACAATGTGCTTATCATTGAACTCAAATGAATACGGTATTTGTTTTTACATTTTTGGCTGGGTAATACATTTTTTTACATTTATTAAGAATTAAGTTTGACATGCCCAACTGTAGCAGTGGGTTCCCGCATAACGAAACTAATCCATTGTTTGGTGTGTTTCGTTATATGTTGAATTTTCGTAATGAGAAATGCGAATTCCCTTTTACTTAAATTTGAATTATAAATTACTTTGTTCGTCTCAAACACTCATCGGAAGCATTTAAAAACACTGTTTTTTCTAGTTTTTTTCATACAGAAGATTGTGGATTCAAAATTTATGTGCATGAAATATAATAAGTGATCCTGGTGATTTGTGCTCTGACGAGTCTTCTGAATATCACAAACTTTAATGGCGAGAAGAGGAAAAAATATGCTTTTCTTTTGTTATTTTCCTCAATTAAAAAAATTTCAAATTTTTATTTGAAAGCGTTGGAATTTGAACATTTTTGTGACATTTTTTTAGTTTACAAAGTTTCATTATGTGCGAGTGCTGCCATTTTCGCTAATGAAAATTCCATTCTGCGAAATTTTGTCACGAGGGTCTTGCGTTATTATTTGAGGACTCGATCGTCGTCACGATGAGTCCGCAAATATTTCTTCAAGTATTTATATTTGAATATTTCTTTCCGTATTTCTTCCGGTATATTCAATAACCCATGTAATTAATAATAATAATCATTATAATAATGATAATAATAGGTGACGGAAACTGGGCTGTGGAACGCACTGCACCCCAAGATCACGGCGTTGAGCATCAGCGACTGCATCAACATCGGCGACGAAAGCGTGCGTGCCGTCACGCAACGCCTGCCGGCGCTGCACGAGTTCACGCTGCAGGCCTACCACGTGACGGATCACGCCCTGGCCTACTTCAACCCCAAGCACACCAACACCCTGGCTGTGCTCCGGCTCCACTCTTGCTGGGAGATCACCAACCACGGACTCGTCAACCTGGGTCAGTTGTGTTGCTTTTATGCATGCATTCATCCAATTACAGAAGTTTAGTCTATGTGTGTGTCTTTTATTTTTCTGCTAGTTAAGCAAGAGAAAGAGAGAGAGNTCTGTCTGAAGCATTATTATAGGAGCAAAGTCAAGTTTTATTTATTTTTTTCATCATGTATATAGATATAGTGGCCTCCATTGCTACTTTTTATAAATGTATTGCGCTGAATAATATTTTTCACGGCTCAGCAAAAACTTATGAGAACTGGTGCTGGACTGTGACCCACAAATTCAGAAACACTCGTGTATATGCAGTATTTACAGCGGGTTCTGGCATAACAAAATTGATCCATTCCAGGAAGCGTTTTTTTTTGCGCAAAGTTTTTGTCATGAGGGAGATGATTTCCTATTGAATTATACTGCAGCACTGTGATTTGAAAATATTTCATTGGTTCTATAGACACTTGTAAAGTGGTCATAATGAAGCTTTGAATTTGTGTTTTAGCAACTTTTCAATAACAGGTTGAGAGTTTCAAACACATTCATATGAAGTTTAAGCAATAAATACTGGCAATTTTCAGCTGTTAATAAGTGCCTAAAAATCTAAACTTCTCAGGACTGGAAAGAGATAAACTTTAACTTTGTTTTATCTTTTGTCTTGATTTGAAGAAATCCTCCTAGCAGTAAATGGAAACTTGCTAAAAGCCAGAAAAAAATTCCCAAAAATTTTTGTTATGCGAATTGAAGGAAGTTTTGAAAATAATATTATTTTTGGAAGCAGGGCATATTGTTAACAAAGGAACCTTCACTGCATAAGGATTTTTTTTACTTTTCAAATTCGCGATTATTCAATTGTGACATTTGGTCTCATGTGTACACATTGCCTCTCGAATTTACTCAGCTGCACTCATAGCCATGTTTTAATTTATTTTTTACTTTTTTACCATGAAAATCTCTTTGACGGATGAGTTGGATGATTTATAGTTTTTTTCTCAACGCATCCTTCACATGCAATCTTCTCAAAGCAAAATTCATGTCTTTTGCCACCACTCGGAGTTATTGTACAAGATTACATAGGGTATATAGTATGTGGGAGCTCAGCTGCGTTCTCGCAATGCGAAGGCGAAATTTTTGATTGAGCTGCTTTGTTATTTTTTGTGACACATCATCTCTAGGAAAGCGGGATAAGTTTTAATTCAGAAGTAAGTACATCCTAGAATTTAAAAAAAAAGTTCACTTCTGTCTTGGTTTTCATCTTGTTATCCTTTCTATTGTCCGTGAATTTGGGGACATGCTGGATCAAACATTGTATAATTTTTTCTGATGGACTTTTACATCGAATGGAAAAATTATTATCGAGTCATTCAGCAAACTTTGGGTCCTTATTTTCTTTTGTAGATGGACCAAAATTTGTAAACGATACAAGTCGCTGTTGAAGATCAATCATGAATTAAATTTATTCATCTGTACGATCCGTTGACATACTTTTCGTCATTATTATTATTGATATTCTGCGTTCGCAGTTCCAAGATTTTTATACGGTATCCTCGAAAACATCATTGATGCAGTATTTTTCTCCCCGATTCCAGTGCCTTATTCAGAGCGATTTGTTTTTCGTAAGAATTCAATCTTCAAATGAACTCAATCGAATGAAAAGCACCATCCAAGTGCTCGTCTGAAACGGGTATGAAAATCAAAGCTTTATTATTTTTCATTTTGCGAAAAATGAATGTCATTGACGTCAAGGTTCTCTTTGAAGCAGACATAAAAGCTGCCGGAACTCTGAGATGAGTGATAGCATAAAGGGCTGGCTAGAATAGACATCTTCACTTTTCTGGGTACCCTGGGTTCCTCCTTGGTGAAAAGAGGGATTCAATCATCGTTCCCCATGCCATGTATGGAGAGAACCCAGCGGAAAATGGGATCCTCCAAGAACCAATTCCCTTCCCTGCATTGATAATTCATTCCTCATGACAGCCTGTCCATGAACTTGTCTCATTTCTTCTCTCTGCTACTGTGTATAATGGGGAACTTAAAATTATGATTATTATATTT
>CAJPEX010003808.1:0-26162 GCA_905338405.1 Notodromas monacha
TACCTTCAAGTGCCTTCCAACTGTTCGAAACGAAATTCGTCGTCACTGCGCCAGGACAAATGACAGTTACGTGAATGCCGTTACTGCTGACTTCCATCCGAAGACTATTCATGTACGCCTTAAAAAAATCGAAAATATTCTCTATCCTAAGTAAACCTTTTCCACTAAGAAAGGAAAGACGGATGACTTCGCGGAATCCGATCCATATGCGATCGAATAAAATGTGAATACATTCCGATCATGACGACATCAAAATGAGTTATATGTTTATTCAAGTTGCTCATAAAAGCGTGAAAAAGGGAATAAAATGTGGAATGTTACGAAAGCACTTTCCAGACTTCCCTCGATTTAAAAAATGCACACATTTTCCCAGTGGATAATTATTGCACAGAATACTTATGGATTTTTACAAAGGGTAGTATATGACTCTTTCGTGTTTCAATGAAAATAACTATGAAAATCCATGAACACGAATTTAAATTTTTGATGAAAGGTTTTACAGGTATAGAAATCATTTCTTCAGAATATTCCAGTTCTTTGCAGAGAACCAGCCTCATTATGAAGATATAAGAAGCGCACAAGGTGCTTTTGATTGCTTTTATGCTTTCGTATTATTTATATTTCTGTCAGACAATATTAAACTTCTTAATTATAAAAAGAATATCTCTGTTCACCATAAAACAAAGACCAGCAGTACATAACACATCATACAGAGAGAATAATTACTTTCTCTTCAACAAGTTTTGTTTTCAAGATTTTCCCGGTACAACGAAATTTAGGGTGAGGGGAGATCTCTATATGCCTATATGCAGGTTCCTACTAAAAAGAAATTTCTCGCTTTATTAAAAAGTGTTGTTTTGTTCCCTTGAATTTTTTATAGCGTATATCGAGTTAACCAGTAAATGAATTATGAATGCATGATACAAAGTTATTCGCTTTGAATCTCACGAACGCTATTTAAGTACTTCAAATCTCACCCAAAAAGATCGCCAACTTTCTTACATGAATGGCAGCCTTCGATGCGCAATATGAGGAAACGTTCGGAGCAGTCATATACGCCATCACGCTGGCGATTTGCACAAAATGTCCAGATTTTCGGGATATAAAATGGGGGAGAATTTCCTTAGTTAAACCGACAGCAGACATCGTGTTCAAGCTCATGATTGCTTCGTCCAGGAGGACATCCACTTGCGAGAATTCTCCTTGCACCATTCGACCAGCGTTGTTGACCAAGATGTCCAAGGTACCGAACTTGTTCATCACACTGCTGAACCATTTCGAATGATTCTCTCTCACTGTCACATCCCCGGAAAGCAGAAGAACATCCTCAATGCCTGTGCACGGGGATTTCATGGTGCCGATCGTGGATTTCACCTTTTCTAGTGAGTCTGAATTGAGATCAGTGAGGACCAAACGAACGGATTTCGAGGCCCAGTGCAAAGCCAGTGCTTTCCCGATTCCGCTTCCAGCTCCTGTGATCCATGCCACTTTGCCCCGCAAATTTTCTTCAAGTACACCATTTTTTAAAACGAAATTTCAGTTTCATTTTCCTGCATAAATTTGCTTTGCTGAACCACGTTCCACTCACCATCAGATTTGCCGAACGCCTCATAAAATCGTAACACGTAGTCTGAGTCTTGCATCAAATTCCAGCATAGAAACGCGATAACTACCGCGGCTACAACAATCTCGAATAACATTCTGAAAATCTCGGTCGTCTTTCTCTCACATGCAAAACAGAATAATACTCGTGATGGATCAGGCAAAACAGAGACGGCGTTCTTCATTCAAAGAAAGAGTCAAAATGAACATAAAACATCTCAATATCCTGCAGGTTTTCATTTAATACTTGATTTCATTGCTACGACGCTTCCATTGCACAAATGCCACCAAAAAGTCATTTCTCCAAGCGCTGTATGCAACATTTATTTTCTGGCGACTTTGTTCATTATTGCAGCAGTTCATTGTATCTATCAGCACCACAACTGTCGCAGTCTTGAAGTTTTGCTCCATCACAGCGATTCGATTGCCTCAGAAAAACTTTTCTCGGCACCAATACACGAATGGGGTTGTTTTCACTACAATCCTGTAGATAAATGAAACTTAATTCAGTCTCATTCAAGTAATGAAGCTGTAGAATCTTATGGTTACACGCCGCTGATGAAAATACCTCATCAATTTCGCAAAACACGAATAAACGGCACTTCCGATTTCAGAACTTTGGGATGTCTTCTCGATGGATGGTGTACTCAAAGAAAAGTAGTACAGTATAACTACAGTATATAACAGACCTAAACATGCAAGCTGACAATACTATCAGGGGATTTTTACATATTTAAAAAAATAGAATGATAATCATTTTCTTCAGTTCATGTCCGTGGGAAATTTTTAAATTCCTCCCAAAACTTTAAAACTGAAAATTATTAGCATCAACGAAAGGTAAGATATGTCATTGTTTCCGCTGTTGTTGATCAGCATTGACGACTCTTACGTGAATTGATATCAGATTTGCAAATTATTACCAAGATACTGTATATACAAACCGATGAACGCTGATGTGGGATGAATAACATGAAGACATATGGTTCTTGACCGTCAACAGTGCACAGTTTTAGTACGTAATAACTGAATAAAATAATCTTGGTTACACTTTAGAACAAATGAACGCTGAAAAGAAACAAATGAAATACAGTATGCGAAGCTCGTGGACAAGTGTTTAATCGAAAAGTAATCGATTATATATTTGTTAATGCAGTACAGTACTGTATTTACTCAAGTACTCTACCACGTGTACCTTTTTTTTTGGTCAAAATTGAGAGGAAAAAAGAGGTGCATGTCATATAGGCGGGTATACAGTACATTAATTTAAAAGTTTTCGAATTTTAGATGTTCATTATACAGTGCTCGTATTTGATTTCAAGGGAAAATTGTCGACCAATTTTAACCGAAGAAAAAAACGATTTTTTTATGGAAACAATGGAAAATTAGTTGAATTCAGGATCAAATCATGGTCTGTATTCCAATTTCTGTGTTCTTATTTTTGAAAAAGTTCAGTTTTGGACTTTTGGGGGCATTAAGAATGGGATGCGCGTCTGTAGTCATACTCTGGGATAAAATAAAATTTTTTAAAAATAGAAACCTCTGATACGCGTTTTACTCAAGGGCGCGTGGTATTATTCGAGTAAATACGCGGTAAATCGGACATCACTCATAATTCTGCTGAAACCATGTAATTTTTAAGTATACAATTAAATGTTCACCTTGTCATACATACAGGAATTCAGCAGCAGTTTCACACACTTTTAGGACTGTACATTTTTTTTTTCTCAAGTCCTCCTTCTTAAAATCTGTGATTTATGTATAACAGCAGCTTTTGCTGCGAATTATGAAGCGTCGTATACGCATGAACGCGCTGACGATATGTTTTCTCCATTTCGAAACATTTGAAATGCTTTCTAAGTGCTTCTCATCGAAAGAATCAGGAAAGTTTTTTCTTGTTTGTTATTACATATATATATATGTACAAAACCTTACCAAGTTAGAAGCGATGTTGGCATCCATGCAAAAAACCTGGCGACGACCAAGGCGGGATGAGTTGATATCCATGCCTCAGAAATCCGATTCACAACAGCGATGCTCATCAACTCAGCGCATCTCTCCGAACTCATGGGATTGACAATTTTTGGGTAATTCTCGGTCAGCTGAAAATGTTTTTCAAGAAAAATATATGATTTACACTAATTACCTCTAATTTTCAAGGATTGGAAATTTATGCGTCGTCGTTATTTCTTAAATTTTGCTGAATCCCCATCATTCCATGTTTCAATGACGCAGTGTCAAAGTTTCACAATATAAGCGCAGGAAAATATATGCTATTTTTGTCCTCAATAGCAACAAGGGAATCACGTACCGAATATTAATTTCGTCATTTTTCAGCAGAATAACAATAAGTGAATAAATGTCGCAGAACTCAAATGATACTCAAATAATTAGGATTGACTAATTTTACCCACGATAAAAGGTGAATCCCAAATATGTCTCACCGTTTGCTGTCCAGTGACATTTCGAAATCTGTTTTGCCCAATATTTGTTTGAATTAATCCAGGACAGATGACCGTCACACAAATATTCTCCTTCGTCACTTCCATTCGCAAGCAGTTCATGTAGGCCTGATACAAATAATTCAGTCAACTGAAATAACTCAATTTCGATGCTTCATTCACACGAAATAATTGCGCTTAAACGTTTGAAAATCTTGGAATTGATACCGCAGCTATGAATAAATAAATGTACGAACAATTGCAGGATATGATACAGCAATTGTTTTCAACATTTTTGGCAAAAATGTGCGGTATTCCCTTCTTCGGCAAGAAAAATACGCGTTCTACACACAGTATATTGTTATACATAAGTAAATTACTTGATGAGAGTTTATAAACTATGTATATCTATCTAATCGCGTGTTCGTTTATACAGACACAATTCACTCTTCACTCTTCAGAGTAATTGCTCATATATTCTTGAAAAGCTAGAGAAAACAAATTCAATAATATGGACATCTGAAAGTTCTAAAAGCATTTAATAAAGTGTACTAAATAAAAATAGATACATCACGGATACGTGAGAGAAGGTTGCTATACCGTATTTGAATAGTATACTTACGCGAATGGCGGCTTTTGAAGAGCAGTAGGCGGACAAGAATGGCAACGTAACGTAGCTCATGATGCTACAGGTTGTCACGACATAACCAGACTTTTTCTTGAGAAAGTGTGGCAGAACTTGCTTCGTCAAACCAACAACTGCCATAGTATTGATATCCATTATGTCTTTGTTCAACTCGAAAGGGACCGAGTCCAATTCTCCTTGAACGAGTCGACCAGCGTTGTTGACCAAGATGTCCAAGGTACCGAACTTGTTCATCACACTGTTGAACCATTTCGAGTGGTTCTCTCTCACTGTCACATCCCCGGAAAGCAGAAGAACATCCTCGATGCCTGTGTGCGGGGATTTCATGGCACCGATCGTGGATTTCACCTTTTCTAGTGAGTCTGAATTGAGATCAGTGAGGACCAAACGAACGGATTTCGAGGCCCAGTGCAAAGATGAGTCTGAATTGAGATCAGTGAGGACCAAACGAACGGATTTCGAGGCCCAATGCAAAGCCAGTGCTTTCCCGATTCCGCTTCCAGCTCCCGTGATCCATGCCACTTTGCCCCGCAAATTTTCTTCAGGTGCAACATTTTTTTAAAACAAAAATTCCGTTTCAATGTCCTGTGTCAATTTTCTTCGCTGAATCACGTTCCACTCACCATCAGATTTGCCGAATGCCTCGTAGAATCGTAACACGTAGTCTGCGTCTTGCAGTAGATTCCAGCAGAGAAACGCGATAATGATGGCTGTCACGCAAAATTCGAAAAACATTTCGAGTTGCTTACTATATGCAGTATTTTTAACTGGAATGCGTTATGATTGCTGCGTAAGCAAAACAACTTTTGAAAGTCAGGGATTGTATTTTAAGAAGTCAGGCAGATGATGAACTCCTGGAGTGGTTCAATAAGATGCTACGAAAACATCCTTCTGCCTCATAGATAAGAAGTGTTTTCAGATAAGGCGCTCTGAAATCAAACAGAGGTACAGTATATAACGTACTTCGTATACACGACTTCTAGAATTGCCCAAAAATGCAGCAGCGAGAAATATTTAGTCCCTTTCGTATACATCGGAAATTTTTGAAGAAAAACCTTCGAAAACAATCTATAAGTTCACGCAACGCCTTCATTTCGATTTTTCGAAATCCAAATTCATAATTGCGTTGACATTTATAAACAGTCATATTTATATGATGGTCTCTTTTACGAAAATAAAATGTACGCTTTTGTTTCTCGCCTGTTTACATCATAACCAATTCGACATTGACGAAAAAATGATAATTCACTTCCTCAACACGAAGAGAAATAATGATCGGAGTATAGTGATTTACGGTAATGCACAAAACCTATATGAATACTGATGTAACAGCCGTTTTAAAAAAACAGTAATGTATATCTCTAACTCAGTTCTGCAATATTTCAAATGATTCCCTTTTTCTTCGCCCATACAGAGAGTTTGAATCCCATTCGTCCGCACCTGAATAAATACAACAACAAAATTATTTGTGCAGTAGTTATTTTTAATTTTTTGCTGCATGAGCTTTAAAACGGTAATTCGAGTTATTATTCTTACCAATCAAAAATCCATGCCGGTATTATCATGGAAATGCGAAGGATACCGAGAAGGGGTTGAGTCGAGATCCACGCTTCGGATACTTGATTCACAACAGCGACTGTGATCAATTTCGCACAACGACGGGGTCCCATCGGGTTCAAGATTTTTGGGAAATCCCCTGTCAACTGTGATATCGGAATAAATCAAATAGATTTGACGACATGAGTATTCAAAAATAATAATTCTAAAACCGGAATATTTTGATGAGGATTATGTTCGTCCTCAGCAGGCCCCTTAAATTGTGTTAGAGCGAAACATAAATTCGCCACGTAATCGGTTTAAAAATTGGATAAAATGACTTTTCTCAAAATTATAACGCTGTATTTACTCGCAATGACCCTATATAAACCCAGTAAACAAACGAGATGAACGATGGAATTTTCGAACCATGGCAGTTTTTTTAATGTCGGGTGTGTCACGGAAACCAGCAATCACGTTTTCCGAAATTACTAATTATTTGAGAATATGGCTGCCTATTATGTTTCTTTTATTGCGGAAATCTGCGAAATATTATTTTGAAATAATATTCAGTGGTGAAACATTGAAACACATCAACTTTCGTCACGTTGCATTGATCACATTCGGGAAGTATTATATGTTAGATGCAAGATATATTCATCCCAATTCCACATTTCGAAAAAAACCGAATTCTTTTTAAATTGCCAACAGTTATGCGATCTGTAAAAATACAACCATAATAAACGTGCCCCACGTATAAATATTTTCCCGAAAATCATTTTTAAAGATAATCAAATGAAGAGAAACTGAAAATGTTCCAAGGAATGTCTCAAGAACTCGTCAGAAAATCACAAATTCACACCATAAAAAATCGGAAAAATTTTTATTTTCCCGTTCACAGTGTATATATATGGAGGCAGATTTTTGACGAAGAAAGATCGACTGCTTTTCAAAAATTTCTAACATGCTCACCAGATGTACTCCTTCTTCATTTTGGAATGCATGATGAGCAATACTGGTCTGAATTGCTCCGGGGCAAATTACAGTAACAGCAACGTTATGCTTCTTCACTTCCATTCGTAGACTTCTCATGTATACCTGATGATCACCGCATAAACGTACGAGTCACAAAAGCTCTGATAGATTTTTCTTCAGTATAATTTTTCTAAACTAAATACTGTACTGTACTGATGTACAAATATTTAATACCGTATATTGAGGAACTGTATACACGTATCACGTTGATCACTTCACACTTATTGATGATGATTTACATGACGTTACCAGTGACGAGCAAAAGAAATAAAAAAATTCAGCGTTTATATATTTACATTACGGAGATCTAAAACGTTTTGTTGATTTCAACTCATGATACATCAGTACAATGAGAGTTTTCTTGGCTGTTCTCAGTCGAAGTATACATATTTTGAATCGTATTATGGAGTCTATGCGAGGAACAAAATATCGAAAAAATAGCATTCAACTAGACTCACCAGGACGGCAGCTTTTGAGGCACAATATGCAGAAACATTTGGGATGACCAGATGGCCAAGAATACTACTGGTGGTCACAATATGGCCGCTCTTCTTTTTTATAAAATGAGGCAGCACTTCCTTAGTCAAGCCGACTGGTGCCATTGTGTTCACATTCATCAACGCCTCGTCGATATCAAATGCCACAGTGGAGAAATCTCCTTGAACGACACGTCCGGCGTTGTTGACCAAGATGTCCAAGGTACCAAACTTGTTCATCACACTGTTGAACCATTTCGAATGATTCTCTCTCACTGTCACATCCCCGGAAAGGAGAAGAACATCCTCAATGCCTGTGTGCGGGGATTTCATGGCACCGATCGTGGATTTCACCTTTTCTAGTGAGTCTGAATTGAGATCAGTGAGGACCAAACGAACGGATTTCGAGGCCCAGTGCAAAGAAGAAGAACATCCTCGATGCCTGTGTGCGGGGATTTCATGGCACCGATCGTGGATTTCACCTTTTCTAGTGAGTCTGAATTGAGATCAGTGAGGACCAAACGAACGGATTTCGAGGCCCAGTGCAAAGCCAGTGCTTTCCCGATTCCGCTTCCAGCTCCCGTGATCCATGCCACTTTGCCCCGCAAATTTTCTTCAAGTACAACATATTTTAAAAATGAAATTTCCGTTTCAATTTGCTGCGTCAATTTTCTGCGCTGAATCACGTTCCACTCACCATCAGATTTGCCGAATGCCTCGTAAAATCGTAACACGTAGTCTGAGTCTTGCAGCAGATTCCAGCAGAGAAACCCGATGATCGCCGCCGCGCAAAGTTCACAAAACATGATGATGAGTTATTGTGCAATGTTTGCACTGTACCTTATAGGTCATATGGAAGCATGCTTCAACTGAAAGCAGCAAAATACATTTTAAAATTGGAGCGTCTCTCACGTGAAGAGATTATACCTTCACGAGACACTCGAAAGGTCATACAAGACCGAATGTTTTCTGCACTGATAAGAAATACACTCAGCAGATAAGATGTCGCGAACTTGAACAAAAACAAAAGCTGCTTCTGAATTTGTTTCCCTCAGTACTGCCCGACATCATGAAAAGGCTTCAAATATGAAGCGAATAATCTCGAGACATTACAGTTAAGATCTCTCCAAAATAATTTTCGCGGACGAACAATTTTTTAAAAATGGTGAAGAATGAACCCTATAGTCATATAATTAATTTTCAACGTTGATGAAAAATGCTCATTTTATATTCTCAGTCACCGGTCACGTAACGCACGAAATGCAAAATTCATATGAAAGGATATCTCTCGATTTAAAAAATGGAAATAATGATTGAGCCATCATCAGCAATGATCAATTTTTTCTTAGACCGATGATTACAGCACCTCACATAAACAGCCTCAAAAATCGCCAACTGCGGTGTTTTCATCATCATCATCAGCAGGTATATTTCAGGCAAAACAATCATGTCTGATGTTGATTGGACTGTTCTCTTCTGCTTGCCCATAAAATGATTGCGTACGAAGTCCTAACAATCCTGCAGAAATTAAAAAAAGGTTTTCTTGAATTGTTCCTTGTTTGTTGTCATATTTGAAACGAAACTCGCCAAAGTTTACTAACCAATCGGAAATAAATGCTGGTGTACCCGTAATTACCCGTACTGTACTGAGAACCGGATGAGTCGCGAGCCATACCTCGGACACTTGATTCACAACAGCGCAACTGACATCAATTCGGCACAACGACGAGCCCTCATAGGCTTAAGGAGTTTTGAGAAATTCTCTGTGAGCTTTGAGAAATACTGTAACGTCAAGCAATTATCAAATTGAAAGAAAAAAATCCACCGTAAAATATTCTTTGCGGCAGGAAGAGATCAATGAGGATGAATGAATTATATGGCTGCTGTGCAAACAAACGACGTACGTATTTGCGACGAAATAAATACTTTCAACGGCAGACCATTTCTTTTGATGAAAAAAGAACCTCTTCCGCGTTTAAAGGCATTTTGTGCAATGCTGGTTTCAACTGTCCCAGGGCAAATTACAGTGACGGCAATATTATGATTTCTCAACTCCATTCGAAGACATCGCATGTATACCTAGTATAAAACAGCAAATTAGATGTGTCATGTGTTATCAGAACAACGAAGGACTCATTAAATTGGATTTATTGAATCAATTGTCATCATGTCAATCACCAATGCATCAAACAAATTTGACATGATGCCCGAGCAGAGGGCTTCAGAAGAATTCGATCCGGATGAGGCGATACCTATGTGAAGCTGAAGTAAGTTTCAGATCGGAATATTTCCAGATATGTATAGAGGCTATTATAACCAATGCAAATCCTGTTTTCATTGCATAACATTGGTATACTGTACAGTACTTAAATTAAATATCTTCCTTTATTCATCTTACCTTTTTACGTACTTTTTCACTTATGAACCTCTCCCATATACTCCACCTGCGTCATCTAGACATAACCGAGAAATGTCTTGCACGCCACCATCATGCACATAAGGTACCAATGTACCACAATTTTGGAATGATCTTTTAGAAAATGTCCCCACCCGTGGCCTGCGGACTAACGCTAATCCACAAAAATGTTTTGAGGGCTTAAAAAAAAGTTTCTTCTGCTTAATAAATTTATCAAAAGTAGAAATGAAGCATGTCTTCATCTGAAATTTCAGAAAACAATGGCAGATGAAATTATCTGATCAAATATAAAAATGGGCTTTTCTCTTAACAACACTTCAGAAAAATTATCACCTCCTGAAATAAATCATTTCAATTTTAACACGTTTTTATTAACTTGCTTTCTTGTCCGTATTTGAAAATGTGGTTTTTTAGATTAATTTTTTAATCTACTAAATTTTTTTCTTTCAACCTTCATTCAAGCCCTCCTTTCTCAGCTTTGAATATGTTTCGCTTTAGCTGCTTAATTGGTTCTTAGCCTAATTTTTGCACACAAAAAAAGCAGAAACTTTTTCGACGCCTGCCATAGAGTCTTTCAAGCAGCACTTTTTTGAGTCAGCGAACATTTTATGAAACTTTGCAGGTCTGCAGAAACTTTTTTGAAATTTGCTCGTCTGCAAAATATTTTATTTAAATTTGTCTGTTCCGTGGGCCAAAAAAGGTTGGGGAACACTGTTTTAGAACACCCAAAAAAGTCCCCAATGCTTTCTGAGAATAAGCACGGCGTCATATTTCACAAAGGTGTAAAGTTCATCCGTTTTGCTCGCGTCATATTTAACCATGATGCTTTCATAATCGCGAATCATGAATAAATCAGTTTTTCATTGGTTTCACCTCAATTAAATTCGAGGGGGAAAATGGAGTACACAGCGCAGGGAAAAGAGAAATAACGTAAAATTATTCACCAAAATGGCAGCTTTTGAGGCACAATAAGCAGATACGGTAGGGAAAGCAGCTCGGGTAAAAAGACTGCTGGTATAGTCACGACATGGCCACTTTTCTTCTCCATGAAGTGAGGCAGCACTTCTTTCGTCAATCCCACTGGCGCGATTGTATTCAGATCCAATATTGCTGCGTCAATATCAAGGGCCACTTTGTGAAGCTCTCCTTCAACCGTTCGTCCCGCATTGTTGACTATAGAATGTTCAACTTGCAGAACTTGTTCAACACTTTTCTGAACCACGCCGAGTAGTTCTCTCGCACTGTCACATCCCCGGGGAGCAGAAGAACATCGTCGACACTCGTACAAGGGGATTCCATGGCAGCAATGGAGTCTTTCAAAATATCCAACGACTCTGCATTGAGATCAGTTAGCACCAGACGAACGGATTTCGGTGCCCAGTACAAAGCCAGCTCCTTGCCGATCCCGCTTCCAGCACCTGTGATCCATGTGACTTTTCCTTGCAAAGTTTCTAAAAAAAATTTTTTTGGCATACTTTAATGGGAAAACAAATACACGAAGGGTTTGGAAAAAGTTCTCTGGGGATAGAAATTGAAACGGGACATAACTGGGCTAAAAAAGAAAGTATTGTTCAGAAAAAAAACAAAATATTCTGACATAGGAAAAAAGTCATCCCTGTTTGACACACTTTTTATAAACAGCTTTCTGCTCTTTACTCGAAAAATGATGCGCCCATTTTGCAGATTTTTGTTGTAGCTTGGCTACAGAATTCTTCTGTATCGGCATGACAATGATTCCAACGGTTGCCTCAATCATGTCCTCCGATGGAATGCCGCCATTTTCATCAACAGCCACCTTCACAGCCGCCACATTCTCATCCCAAGAAGTGGTGGCTGTGAAGGCAGCTGTGAAAAAATGGCGGAATTAAGATCATTTAATGGTGACGATGCTTTTTTCTGAAACTAATTATTTTTACGGCTCAATTTTATATGCCCTTTCAATTGCTTTTCCTCGAACGTTTGCGGTTTGAACCTTCGAGAATTTCACTGTCAGATTTTCCAAACGTCTCATAGAATCGTAACACGTAGTCAGCATCTTGGAATAGACTCCATACAGCAAAGGAGCACCAAAAATAATGCAGTCAGCCAAATTATATGGATCCAGAAAATCGCGCAGCAGTGAATTCCTCACGACAAATGAAAAATGCTGACGCTACTATACAGTATAACAGCATTTGCCTTAGGTAACAAAGACAAGTTCAAATTTATTGATTTCCGTAGACAGTACTGTATGGTAAGTAGCACAGTAGAATCTCTTTACAAACGAAGCGCTTGGAACCGTGAGAAAGCTTCTTTAAACACAAAAATTCGATAAAACTAAATCAAAATAGCGTTTTGACAATACAGCAGTACTGTAATATAGACAGGAACCGAAAAAAAAACGTAGAAAGAATTGAGTGGTTGCGATTAAGAACTCTTGAAGTACAGTACATTCTACCTTCTTCTGGACACTTCATCCTTCAGCAACCCTTTTTGTAACAACAAAATGCTTTTAATTATCCACGGAAGTCTTTTTCTGGGCAAAATGTAATAACTTTTTCAGCATCAATAATTAAGGGAATGAATGGATGGTGATGATTGTTCGAATCTTCCGAAAGGAGGTGGTTGAATAAGCTCCTTGCAAGCAATAAATGCAGCACGCATCACGTCACAAAAAACCTCGAAAAACTTCCCAAGGCCTATTTGAAACACATCATTCGGTATTTCTTCTAATCTGAGTTTTTATATGAACATTTACTTTTCTCGCTAATAATTTTTAACATAATTCGTGGGAGAAAAAAACAATTTGCTTTCATTCGAGATCCTTTTTTAGCCCGGGAAAAATACTTTTTGAGCACTAAATTAGAGGCAGAGGGACTTCAGAGTGGAGGACTGACCGTGAATATAGTGTACATCGCTGTGCTACAATAAAATAAGTTTCCTCGAACAAAGAGGAAGTACCTAAATTATATGCACAAGGTTCATACTTTTTTCTCCAAATGCGAGTTTTATTCAAGGGACTAATTCACACAGTTGCTGCATTCTGCAAAGCGTCACTGCATGCTGGAATCTTTGCGTTTCATTCCGCCATCTTGCCACACACACAAAAAAAAGTTGCAGCGAGCTTCAAAAGTGAGCAATTCTGCAATCCGCATCGCTCGGGTCTATACACTCGGAGCCATTCCTTCCACGAACGCGGATGCACCATTATCACGTCATGCACGGCGCACGCGTCCACATAAATCGTATCTAAATTGCGCGACGAACATAACTATAGTTGGACATATGGCTCCAGTATTGTTCCTAAATTTCAGATGACACTGTAGCATAACCTATAAGCAAACGCACAGCACTTGGAACACGCTTCCGCGCACCACAGTACAGTGTGCCTCGATTGATGAGCTTCCGTGTGTTCGACCAAGAATTCCCATGGCGGGGAAACATGCCCATGGTTGAAGGAGATACAGTACTGTACAGCAGGACTGCGTTATTGCGAAAACTCAAGCCTCCAACTCCAAGACTTTTATGTTCATCTCTAAGGATAGCCTTTACTTGGAGAGGGACGAATAGCAGCGAGGGAGCTGAGCGGGAATCGTCCAAGTCAAAGAGAGGGAGCGGCGAAGGAAAAATTGTGAAACTCGCGTCTTGGACTGTACCTGGGTCAACGTCACTCAACCGCTCCAGGTTCGCTGCTGCGCTCTGTGATACAATTGAGAAACGAGCTTGAAATATTGCACTCTACTGTACAGCTATAGTGACGCACGAACAGTTTACTATACCGCATTATTAGCTGCTTAACAGGCTGTCTGCACAATCCAACCGCGGTAGATGACATCAACTTTTTCCTCAGCTTATGCGTTGATTAGCAACCTATAATTTGAGATTTGATTACTTGGAATATGCAGCTTGCAGTACATGGAAATCACTTGTATATTTCAGATATTTGCGCGGTGCTTAATACTACAATAACTATACGATCTAACAAAATGTGATGACAGTGACATCTAGATAAAAACTATTTCAAAATTACTCTTTGTTTTCAGAAAAGTCGTAGGCGAAGCGCAACGCTGTAGAGCTCCTGGCTACTGAGTCAGATTCGTACATGCAGGTTTTCTGGTATACATCGGACAGGTACTTCACCCACTACCCCGTCTACCCGTGGCGTTTATCAGTGCCGTGCATTCTTGAAAAGTTGAGAAGCTGGTTGAATTCCCGTAACCAGTTCCAAGTTTCCTGTTCGGAGGAGCATAGGTGTTGTAGGGTGGTAACGAGGCTTCAATATCCCTCATTCAGTTGTTTCCTTTGAATTGTGAAGCGTCCGAGCAGTTGTTGATTGCGTACAAAAGAGATTCGGTGATTTTGTATCAGTGAAATGTTCCGGAAAGTTGAGAAGTGTTGCTTGCAAGAAAATGGTTTCTTTCCGAGTAGATCTTGATTTTTGTCTGTTGGATATGTTTCGCTTTATTTTGTTCTCTGAACAAGTGTCAGAACTGTCGAGGTAGATGTCGATTATGTAAATTCAGTTTGAAGTATCGTACTTGTGTTCATGCAATCATGCGGAATGCAGGTAGACTATCTCTGAAACGTTTTCTGTGCATAACGTTTTTTTTTTTTGTCCCGTAGTGGTTCTCCACCATTTCGTTACGGGTTCTCTACGACAAATTCTTATCTGAATTTCGTTGTTGAGAGAGTTCATCTGTATTCAAAATTTTTGAAGCATTCATATCCAATGCGTTCGATATTTGTTGGCGGTACAATTTCCGCGTTTCCCTAAACGTCAACAACGCAAAATTCTCTATGCAATTGCCATGCACAATTTTTTTTCGATTTCTTCGTTTTACAGGATCCGGCTGTTATGATTTTTGATTCTTCTCAAGCTTCTTATGTGTGCTAGGGTTTGGAAATTCAATACTGTACTATACAGTACTGTAGAAGAAACTTTTTCGCATCCGGCAAGCTGCAGAATAAATATACTGTACAGTACATTGTAAATTTGAATTCTCTTGAATAGGAGCATCAAACGGATTGGAAATTTCACCGTCCGGATAATTGAATGCCTTAATCAATTCGCACTTGTGATGTAATTACCGTACTTCATGCAGAATTTATCCTCATTGAACGGAAAGCCTTGATATTGAACGCTAATGATACTTAGCGTGAGTATATGAATAGTTGGGATTTTGACCATTCTCCCGATAAATTCTTTCAGTTTTGCCTTTTTCGTCTTTCTTATTTTTTTTGTTTGCTTCACGCCCAGCTCTGTACAGTATAGTAATCAGTGTAATCTGTTCTCAAACCTGATCACTACGTTGTGAAGCAAAAAGCGCACTTATATCTGATACAGTACTTCACATAATCTTCAAGGCGCCATGTTGCTTTCGTGTCCGATTTGTCTGGATGATCCTGTTTTCATGACAAAGATGTTTGTATCTACCCCATGTGGGCATGTTTTTCATAAGGAATGCGTCAATAAGCTGATACCGTGAGTACTGTGGTCGGATTCCCAGAAAACTGCATTCTGTACATGATTTTCGACGTAATTTTACTTCTGCAGAAGGAGTGTTGGCACAGTTTCCGGCTTGGATCCTCCCTTCGTATTCGTCATCGAGTGCCCGCAATGTCGTCAAATCGTAAAAAAAGAAAGCGTCATGCCCATTGTCGAATACCATCAGGCATGCAAGGTGAGGAAGTTTTCTCGGGTATTTACAACGTTCACAATATATTTACCTGTAATTCTCAATGCTGTACTTGGAAGTGAGTAGTGATTGATCTAAAATTGAATACAATGTTGTCTCTTCTTCTGTAAATCTGTAATTTTATTTTGCTTAATCGCAATCAGCTGAGGCCGAGCATACGGAATGAATAACGCTTGAATTAAAACTCGCTTCCTCCTGCCGAAATCGGCATTTTTTATTGAGTTTGACGCGCCTTTCATTATTCCTTCAATGAAAACCCAATTAAATCTCTCGTTTTTTAAATGATTTGTGCTGAAGCAAATATGAGAGAAAAGAAGTAAAACGACGTGAGCTTTCAGATGAACGGGTTTCCCTGTTTCACGTGTGTCTGTGGTTTCTATTCTTCAGTCCCGGGAGCTCGTTGCTTCTCAAAGGATTGAAAAGAAATTTGGTACAGTTGGAAACGCTAATGATACCCAAGCTAAACGTTGCCAACTTTTAAGTGGCATGCAGGTGGATTTATTATTCAAACTGCAGCGCCAGCTAGAAGAAGAGGAAAAGAAGTTTTTGTTGGCGACTGATCGCGAAGTCAAAGAGCAGGACCGCTTGCATAGCTTGAAATCTGTATTGAACCACGAAAGAGGATCAATTTCGGGCTTGAAGGCGCATGTGAGGTTTCTGAAAGCTGAATATAAAGCTGAGTCGGATGCGATAAAGCAGACTCAACCGGAACTGAAAAAATTGGAAGCAGAGTTGCTTTTGTTGGAGCGTCGTCGAAGATGCATTCGTCGTAAATTCGTAATGATAAGTAAGTTGATGGTTATATATACAGTACTTCATGTACTTTATCCATGCATCTTCGCCATATGCTGTATGATGGAACATTTATAGGTGCTGGTTTCTTTCTTATAGCTGCTCCTTTGGTTGTTATTGTCAGATAATTTTTATGATTGAAAACTGCGGGTTACGTTATGTATTTGCTGGTGCTCTTATGGGAGGGGAATATTTCCATGCGAAGTGCGAAAGATCTCAAATTTCAACCGCGAGGTCTTGGTGAATCCCTGACCAGCTTCAAGACTATCTGACCACACTTACTGTAAACCTGTACTCCGTTTTTGAATTATTATTAGTGCCTGCTGCTGTTGTGAAGTATGTGTACGTGTACGTGTATGTTCGGACGAAGATAAAAGGCTGGCTTTCCACAGATTCAGATCCTGTTGAATCACAGCAGAACCCTTCGGATTTTGCTGTGTGAGACCTATTCATCAGAATTGGAATTCGAACGCTTCTTCTACAAGCATTCCTAGGTTGCAATGGACCTCCATGCTCAAGCTGCTAAGTGTTGGTTTCTGTAGTTGGATGAGACGCGAGAAAGTGAGACTCCTCAAACTTTAAATCTTGCGACTTTCTGCTAACTGGTCTGTCTATACTGAAGTCGTGTAATTGACGCGAATCGTTCTTCGTCCGACGAGAAAATAAATTCTTTTGCGAATACTTGCGATTTGCGTTGGTATGTCCAGCGATTATGGGATTTCATGTTACGCATTTCGTTTCAGCTAGTTGCATAGATGCTGTATGTTCAACAGAATGATACGATCAGTAAATTCTGCATGTGGCAATCTATAGCATACTTCTATTCTATGTGTGCGAACTGCGAAGAAATACTTTCGTGTTGTATTTTTACAAAGTTATAAAATCTGTAGCGCATTTATGTTTTGTTTGCCGTATCTGCAGGGAGAAAATCGCCATGAATATATAAGCGGTATAAATCACAAAAGAAGCGAAGAACTCATCCATTTAAAGGTTCAATATATATTCTCATAACATGCATGGAAACAACTTCCACAAAAAAATTTTGCACAATGATATGAAACACCGGAATCTTGGTTGCGGAACAAGAGTGCATGAGATTTCGAAAAAAATGAACAAGGAACAACTTTGGAGCCTATTTCGGAGAAGCAATGGGTGCAATAGTGGAACAATAAACGGTTGGAGGAAAAGGGGTCTGAACAAAAAAAAAAAAAAGGTTGAAAAACTGTAGTAATAAGATACAAACAAATGATGCAAGACTGAAAAGAACTGATCTTGGTAGAATGACTTGTGAGGACTGCGGATTTGTATCGGGAAAAGGAATTGACCGATTCGGAGGTAGTTCATCAGATGTAAAACGGAATCGCATGGATGCAATCGAGGGGGGGGGGGTGTATGTCTGCGCAAAATTGCTAATTGGGAATGATCGGTTGAAAAAAAATCGCGTCAAAACTACTTCTGCAGAAACTCAATTTTAAATCATTCGGTTCAAAGCCTCACATTGTGCAATATCCCGTGGTGCAAAAGAAGGGAGTGTGAAAAGCGGTATAGCAGAACAAAACTCGGCTCCAGTGTAGAAGCCAATGACTAGATGAGACCTGCCAATCAAAACTCAAGACTCAAACAATATCTGTACCATAACGTGCAAGGCCAAGAAATTACAGGAAAGGTAAACAATTGCT
Organism: Notodromas monacha; assembly: GCA_905338405.1. Lineage (NCBI taxonomy): Eukaryota > Metazoa > Arthropoda > Ostracoda > Podocopida > Cyprididae > Notodromas > Notodromas monacha. The sequence continues at coordinate 18,296 of CAJPEX010003808.1, forward strand.
TGAATTGCTTTGAGGTCCAGTGTGTTCTGAAATGTGGGAAAAATCTCAACTGTACTATTTCAACCAATGTTGGAAAATCCTGCGCATGTTTGTGTGGATGACAAATCATCCATTTTTCCGAGAAATAAAATTTGAATTCGGGGTGAGGAATGAGGGATAGCAAGCCTGTGATCGGATGAAAAAATTCGCGGAACCCAAAAATAAAATGTACAATCGAAATATCACAGATTTCCCAGCACTTTTTCCGTATAGCACTCCTTGCAAAACAAAAAAGATCCACTTCGAAGACTCGTATTTTTTCCGACTATTGTAATAAAAAGCTCAATCAAAAAATGTCCGAAACAAATTTTGGAAGAGAAACTCTATCTCTTGGTGGGCTTGACAAGGAAAAAAACAAAGCGTTTCAAACGCAAAATTAGGTTGGGAATCAACAGCAAAAAAAATTCGGGCACAAAAACTCTGTACAAAACTCTGGCCCTAACTAAAATTTCCTCCCTGCTGTTTATACACGCGTAAAAAAATAAACACAACAACGAAAATAAAAGTAGTAATACATGATAAACTATAGAACTTCATCAACGTGTACAATTATGAACAAAATTTTGGTGTAGCTCGTTGGAAGAATTCGCAAAAAATAAAAAAGAACTTCTTGGGAGAGTAAATCTATGGAGTGCTTTTAAAAATTAAAACTAGTGCGGCCAGTTTTGGTTCGGAGTTCATGAACAAAAATATGTTTCACGGAATCTTTTGGTAACTTCAGTTTTTCAATTTCACCTGATCATTTCACGGAATGCTTTGAGGACGGAGCAAAAAACTGCTACTTTTGGCGAAATGCTCGCGAACACGAGCAACTGGTTTTGAATACTGCTTGGAAACCTGGTTCCTAATGCTGCAGCAGAAATGGCTAAGGTTTTCGAGGACAGAATGCTTCCAGGAGAAAAACAAAAGAGGCAAATAACAGGAGAAAAAAAAAGTTCTTGAGCACTGTTCATATTGAGCAACTCTTGGGGAAAGCATACTGTACAGGAGTCGAATTGATGTAAGAAAAAGGAACCAGTTCTGAATGGTCAGGATTTGATTCTGGAAGAGGGTTTTAACAATTGGTAGGAAGAAATGTGTTTTGGAACCGGGGAAACAAAACTGGTCTGCCTCTTATGAAACAAAGATAGGGGGATTTCTAAGATGCAACGAGCTGCACACAATTATACCTTGGAGGCCTTCTTGGCATCTTTTGGGCTCTCCACCAAGAGTCCTGTGCTCTTGAGTGCCTTCTTGAGCTCCTTGGACAGAACCTGATGGGTTGCCGACCTTTTCACGTAGTCGGCTGACCCACCATTGTTGTCACCGTATTCTACGAGGAATGCGTTGTCGTTGCCTGTGGCAGCCGCGCCTTGGTAAGGTGGGTACACGTTGTTGACGTCTAGAGCGCTGTCGAAAACCTGCGGCGAAAGAACATCGACAAAACCCGAACTTCACTCACTGATCACATCTTCAGGATTACACACATTCATCCATCACATGTATTATTCCCTTTTCACCACAGAATCGAATCTCTACAGATCTACTATACTCTAATCTTAGGAGAAGACACTAACGTCATCTGTATAATGACCACTTCAAAGAATCAAAGCCCTAAAGAAACAGTGCGACTCGTTCAATCAACACCCAAACTTCAGAGAAGCGTTGTTTGAAGAACGATACACCGTGCAGAAACTCAATTCCTGTTGGTGTTCGGGAAGATAATGAAAACAGACAACATTATATGAATAAGGAGCTCCGCCAGTTCAAGCCTCGCAGTTGATCCAGGTGACCACAGAAGCACCCAAGCACCACCAGTGCAGCAATATAAGCCATCGCGGAAAGGATTTTCAACGAAACCCTCTCCTTCATTCTTAACTAATGACTACTTTCACGGCTACAAAAGTTTCAACGACCATGGCTAAAAGTAATGATCAACTTCATCTACAGAAGAACAACTTCAAGAAGTAATACACATCAGCGCATGACACACTGTCGTCATCTTCGCTTAGCTCAATTATTGCTCAAGCTGAGGGGCATTGGAAGTTATGCTGAGCGCAGTGTGCAGTAGAGCATGTACTGTACAAGCTAGTTAAACTACAGGTACATGTGAAAACTAAGCATCAAGAAGACTTGACAGAGATGTCGCTCTACTACGAAGCACTGCACGGGCTTTCGAAAACTTTCAGAAGATCCTCTCATCACGAACGCACGAGACTTTAATAGCAGTTTAGTGCTTTAACATGCAAGGATAATGACAAGGGCTCAAACTTTCATCATAAAATTAATTTTTTGCTTCAAAGGGCTTTAAGAATTCCTGATTTCAATGAATGGGATATCAGAGCGACAGTACTGGTGCATCTTACACTTTTCGTGATAATAATAGCCTCTTTCCAAAATTTACTCGGAACAGCTGAATACTGTATACACTTACTGAGAATTATTATGATTCACACGATAATTTATTTCATTTCATGTAAGAAAGAATTAAAGGGTAAGAAGCCTAGTTTTTGGTAGTCTACCGGCCAAGAAAAAAAGCGCATCAGCAGTGATGTGTAAAAAAGAAAAAGGTAGAAGAAGGAGAAGAACAATAGTGAAGAGTGATGAGAAGCAAGATCAAAAATCAAAAGCGGTGCAGAAGACTAATTAGAGGCTACAAAGCAAGCGAGCAAGCTAGAGCAAGCTTCCGCCGCTTGATGTCGCCTCCGTGCTGGCTATGCTGCGGATCACGTGCTCTCCGCATTTTCTTTCCGCAGGCTCGGACCCGTTCGTCAGCAGCAACAACACCAACCTCGGGCCCGGCGACCTGCGTCGGACTGACCTCATGGGTCACCGGCTCTGGCCTAACAATCGCGTAGTTGGCGACTCGTCCACCACTGTCGCCGCCGCCAGCAGCACTGCCGCCTCCTGCTCCTGTTTTAAGACCGCTTGTCGCGGCGAGATTCGGCGCCAGCACCTGGTGGAACGGATCGAGAATCACCTTTGCACTGCTGGCGACGCTGGGGGAATACACGCGTCCGATGCCGCCTCCGTATCCGCCGCCGACGCCTCCCAGCAAGCCCGACGACCCGGAGCTGGAGCCGCCATAACCGCCGCCGCCGATGCTGCCAATGCCGCCGAGTTGTCCGCCGCTGGCATAGATGGGCAATGTGGATCCAAGACTGCCGCTGCTCGAGTGTCCGCCTCCGATACTGCCGCCCACAAGCCCGCCGCCGAGTTCACTGGATCCCGAGTGATGATGACTGTGTTGGTGCACGTGGTGGAGTCCTCCAAGGCCGCCACTGCCGCCGCTGCTGTGTCCGACTGCGATTCCGTGGTGTGCACCTCCATAGCCGCCACTGCCGCCGGAGCTGCTTTGGATCCCGTGGTGCACGTGCTTGTGTCCGTGTCCGCCGTAGCCGCCGCTACTGCTGTGTGCGTGTCCGAAAGACGGGGCGCCGTAGGCCTTGACTGGTGCGCCGTAGGACTTCGTGGGGGCGCCGTACGAGTGTGTGGGGGCGCCGTAGGAGTGAGACGGGGCGCCGTAGGAGTGGGAAGGAGCAGCATAACCGCCGGAAGAGGAGGATGAGGACGAAGGTGCGTAGCCAGAGGAAGAGCTGGAGTCGCCGAAGCCAAAGAACTTCTTCAATTTCTTGCCGAAGCCGCCGGAGCCGCCCTTGCCGCCGCCCTTGCCTCCCTTGCCGCCTCCCTTGCCGCCCTTCTTGCCGCTGGAAGAGGATCCCGAAGATGAAGAACCAGAGGAGCTGGATCCGTAGCCACCGCCGCCGGAGGAAGAGCTGGAGCCGCCGCCGCCCTTGCCTCCCTTGCCGCCTCCCTTGCCGCCGCCGAAGAGCTTCTTGAGCTTCTTGCCGAAGCCGCCGAAACCGCCGGAGCCGCCGCCGGAACTGGAAGAGCCACCTGAGCTAGAAGAGCCGCCGGAGCTGGAGGAGCCGCCGGAGCTGGAAGAGCCTCCGAAGAATCCGCCGCCCTTCTTGCCGCCTTTGCCTCCCTTGCCACCGCCCTTCTTTCCACCGCCCTTCTTGCCGCCGCCGCCGCTGTATTTGACGACCTTGGTGACGGTGTGGCCGTAGCCGCCGCCGCCGTAGTGCCCGCCGCCAACGTGTGGGACAGAGTAGGAGTTGGCGCCGGAACTGCTAAGGCCGCCGCCGATGTGACCGCCGCCAATGTGGCCGCCGCTGCTGTGGCCGCCGCCGTAGCCGCCGCTGATCAGGCCGCTGCCAGAACTGCTTCCTCCTCCACCTTCATTCAAAGAAAACATTTTATTTTTCTTTCATGAAAAAATCTTCTCCATCAAAAAATCTCATCATTTCTTGGGAAGATTCATCAAAAAATCTTCTCCATTGTGAAAGCGGAAAAATGCTCAATCAAGAGGATTTCAAAAATATAATAGGCTTCTTGTCTTTCGAAATATTTCGACTCGCAAACTCGTCGTAAAAAGAAATTGAAAACCTCCAGTCGTCGAAAATTTGCTTGTCAGTCCTTTTTTCTAGTATCAAGCACGATAATAAATAATTTGTCGTGAACAAGCTTTTTAAAAATGAAGGTTTTGCACAGATTTCGTGTCCCCCGATTCAATTTTTAATTTAATGAATTTATGTAATTTTGAGGATAAAGCGCTCATATTTTTTTGTACAGCGGGTCCGATCAATTCCAAAGCTGTCTCCTGATTGAGTTTTGCGAATATTTATCGCTCGGTGCACATCGTCTTTTTTCTTTTTAGAATAAGGATAAAATATTATATTTTGATTTTAATATTTGAAACTCGAGCCACCAATGTTGAAATAAGACAATTCTTGCCCCCGATCATTTCCTCTAATCACATTGATGATCCCTTCTAATAATACTTTCCGAAGGAGAAACGTTGTGAAAATTCTCCTCAACTTTTTATTTTTTTCTGATTGTCATGAAAAAAATTGAAAATGCAAATTCACTTACCGATGTGACCAGCATGGTGATGATGGCCCCCGAGCCCGTCGTCAGAGAAGACGTAGCCCATGCATAGTAACACTAGCGCCAACTGCCTCATCTGCGAAAATAAAAATCAACACGAATGCATTCCAGTTTTGTTTTTCACTTCGTGATGAAAACAAAAAGAGAGAGTTTCAATCTAATTTTTTTTAAACACTCCCGGACGATCGATCTGAGATCTTGGTTGCATCAGCGAAGTTGATCCTCTCAGAATAAGTTCCGATGAGGTGCATTTTATTTATTTTTTTTGCAGTATCCAGACTCGGAATTCGTGATACTGTATATAAAGCCTTCCGAGTTAAACGAAAAAGACATGAGCACTTGAAGTCGGATCATATTTTCTTCAATAAATTTCGTCGGAATATTTGAGAAACTTCACATCAGCCGATCCGATTTTTTTTTTGACTGCACGTAAAAGTCAAGTTTAGAAATTGCATCTATGCTCTGGACTATACCTGAATTGCATCTGAACCTTTCAGTTTTAATCTCCGCACCAAGATGTTTGTAGATCTGGTTCAACACAAGAGTATGAAAAAAATCGCAAGATAATATTTTTTTTTCTTTCGAAACCATTTGAAAATATTAAACCAATGCACGAGCAACTCAACATTTTGATCACATTTATTTTAGAATCAACGGAGTTTGGAAGGGAAATGGAGACACGAGTTGACTAATCATGGGATAATTTAGAATGATTTCATATTTAGTTTTAGAAGTTTCACTGAAACATCCTTTTGGTTATTTTCTTTTTCAACCATAAATCGAAACACTCATTTCACATCAATCAGGTCACTTTTGGTTCCACTGAACGTCACTGGATTTTTTTTTCACGAGAGGAAAGTGGGAAACGCTCTTTTCATCAGGGATCACCACATTCTTTTTTTATTTGAAGTTTTTTTCGAACATGGATTTAATTTTAATTTGCTGTCGAAAGAAAATCGAAGAGGCGTATATATTTTCAGAGAAGATCGCATGTTTTATTTTTTCCTCGATTTCTGAAGATCAAGTATGATTCTTCGTACAGATCATTCTAAGAGGTAATGTTTTTTCACCGAAATTACCACGTTTATTTTTGGATTCAGAAATATTCTTCAAGGAGAAGACATTTTAAAATGTATAGGATCACCGGGTCTTTATTTTATTTGTTTCCTTCGATTTTTTTCAGAGGAGTTTTCTTCTTCTTTTTTTTTCTGTCGCCTGAGCTGAGTTAAGACGAGAGAACGTCGAGAATGCGTGATGACGATGGAATGAAGTGTCGGCGTCGAGCGACGAGCCGGCTTTATACCAAGCCTCGATGAAAAGTTCCGACACAGACCGGGGTCAACTTTCGCGCGTCGATCCGGGGCCCCCTCGGGTCGGGTCAATTAGCGCGCCTCTAGAAAGTGATCGACGCGAGAGCTTTAATTAGCTGGAACCTTTCGAAAGAAGGCCCTGGCCTTTCGACAGCGTCGAGTGTTCGACGGGAAGAAAAAAAAAAGGAGAGGAAGGGAGAAAAAAACAAGGAAGGAAGAAAGTTGCTTCGCTCGTGATGGTTTGGCCCGGGATTAACGAGCAAGCACTGATATCGACGGAGAAGGAGGGATTATTACTATTTTTTATTATTATTATTCATATTATTTCCGGATCTCGATCAACTTTCGCTTTCTTCTGCATTCTTGACAGTTTGCGGAGTGGGGATCCGGTTTTCTTTTTCACTTATTTTTTTTAGTTTCCGGATTTTTACATCGAATGATGTCGGTAACCCGCTGGTCTGGTTTCTAGCTGGGGGATGGCATTAACTAGTTTCATTTTATCGCATCCCTTTTTATTTTGGGCCGTGTTTCAGATTGACAGATAACTCCTACTCATCTCTTTTTTTTTTCCATGCTGGCGAATGATTCGAATTCTGTAGCTTCGGAACCAGACAGAACCCGTGTTTCGAAACTTCCGTGTATAGATAATGAGCATCACGATGAGGAGAAAGAGAAAAAAAGTGAGGCATGCGTTTCTGGAACGGAAGTAAAATCTTGAATTTTCTTTGTCCAATTATTTGACATGATCGAGAGCGAAATTGAATCGTTACTTCATTGCAATATGTTCTCAGGAATTCGAAATATTCGTAAGAAATTGCGTTGATTCATGATGAAAAAAAAACGGCTTCTTTTTTTATACCTTTCTTGAATTTTTCTGAGGAATTTTTTTGATCGAAACTGGATGTAAAATGAGATTCAAGTTATTTTAATTTTTAATTTTTTCGTGAAATGCTTTTGAGCAATCTGTATTTTTAATAAATTCTAAATCTGGAAAGTTTCCCTTTTTTACTTGCGACGAAAATTTCGAGAAAGAGGGATTCAAAATAAGATTAGTGAACAAAATTGGATGAAATAATTTTTCGAAATCGGCATCATGTGAACCAAATAAAAAAAAACAGCTTCGAGGAAGTATTTTTCCAAATCGATGCGGAACCAAAAAAATTATTTTTCAGAATATCAACCTGTCAAAACCTTCTTCAACAACTGAATTATACTTTCGATCAAACAAGCTCCGTTTTTTTTCACTCACGGGTACAGGAACAATTTTTTGAAGTAATAAGATAAATTCACAGCAATTGAAGATCAGGTTATAGCTTGAAATAAATCAAATTCGTTTTGCTTGGCGAAGTTATTTAAAGTTCCGCATCCAGTTCCGGCCTAGTTCTTTTTTTTTTTAATCCAGATCTAGAAGTTTTAACCCTTCAACACTTTTTGTGGGTGTCCAGGATTTAACCATTACCGTTTGATTCCTACTTTTTTTTTTCTATCGAAAGATCATCATTCCGTCCAGGTCGTTAATTCAAGAAAAAGAAAAGCTGTTCTGGCTCGTTATTCATTCCGGTCGAAGCCGGAATCAATCGATCGGAAAC
>CAJPEX010003809.1:0-15510 GCA_905338405.1 Notodromas monacha
CTTGTAGAGAAGGATCTCTCTCCATATATGGAGAAAAGAAAATAATCGCAATTCGGTTTCTGGGTTACAATACTGTAGTGTATTTGCTCACAAGGAGATAGCAGAGAATAAATAGCCTTCATCAATGATCCTTCAATGGTATTCAAGTGTAAACACCTGACCAGAGGGTTGGTGTTAATCAAAAGACAATAAACTGCCACTTATTGCCATCATTGGAGGCAGATGCAATTTTTTGTCTTGCTCTTAAATCCTTCATCGGTGTCTATAATAAAGTTTTCATCCATCACTCAGTTACATAAGGAAACAAGAAAAAAAAGCTGGATCACACTGAATCTAACTACACTGAAGTAAAGTTTAATTGATCAAGAGCAGCTGAATGTTGCACTTGCTTTATGACTTTGGGGGTTATGTGGTAAACTTAACTTCCGTGCTGGAGGGCATTCACCAGCAGGCATTTGATCCAGGCATTTTTCTTGCTTCCATCTTTAGCTGATTATACTTGATGAAAAATTTGCTAGACCCAAATGAGAGATTGAAGAGCAAAAGAAAAAAATAGCATCCGCCTCCAATTTTGGCAAGTGGCAGTTTATCATGTTTTACAAACAAACCGTCGTATATATTCAAAACCCAAGTTTTGTATCTTCGAGGTATTTCCACACATCAAAATATACTTCTGGTCATTACAAGTATGCTGATTCTTATTGCTACTGTACAGCATTACCTAAACACAATATCATATGATAAAATCTTGACATTTCAACTGTAGTAGGATGTGTACAGAAATCGGCGGTGCTATTTATGTAATTAGCAAAGACGTTAATCCTTTTCTGTTTTCTTAATTGGCGGAATTATTGATAGAGCTGGCTGGACTCGAGACTGTCCTGGAACCCGGACGACTACGATGGTCTCAAGCATATCCGGCTTCCGGGAGACCAAGTTTGGAGACCCGACATCCAGCTCTACAACGAGTACGTTCCTCTACAAATTTTCGAAGACCAAGAAATAACTGCAAATGCCTGTCGTCATCAGCATTAAGTCCTCGGAAAAATAAATTGTATTGAAAAAATTAAGTGAATAAGAACCACGAAGCAGCTATATATATATATATATATATATATATATATATATATTTGAATGTCTTGAAAAAAGAAACATCGGAAGCTGAGCTCCAATAAGAAAGGCTTTTCAGATTAAAAACTGAAAATCACACACGTCTGAAGCGTATAAAGTGTAGTACGTAAGAAGAAAAGCCAACTTTTTATTTTTTCTCAGACAAGTTCAACTGCCATATTTTTTCTGAATTTATGGTCAATTAAGGATAACATAGGCTTCCTTACTATACTTTCTGTGGAAATGTATCATGCCAAAGAAATTTTCCCATGGACATCAGGCCAACAACTTGTGCTAGTTGTGCATGACGGGGTTATTGGGGAACACTGCTCTGTATATTGATTCATTGATTGCCAAGTGCATCACGCACTGTTTTTATTTTTTTTTCGCACACAATGTATATAAATATCGCACTGACAATGTGTATGTTTTATGCATGCAGCGACGGGAAACAAGGCGCAGCATCTGCCATCAACGCGAACCACGACGACCCCGTGAACGCCGTCGTGACGAGCGACGGCCGCGTCCTCTACGTGCCCGTCGTCCTCCTCTCGGCCATCTGCATGTCCATGGACTTCACCAACTGGCCCTACGACGTCCACTCCTGCAGCCTCAAGTTCGGCTCCTGGACCTTCGACGGCTACTCGCTCGACCTCGAGGTCTCCGAGCTCAACCAGGACACCACGACGGTATGAGCATATACATCCATCAATCAGTACTGTATATATAAAATAATTATAGTAGATTAAAAAATTAATCTAAAAAACCACGTTTTTCAAGTAAGACTAAAAAGCACAAAAAAAATTAGTAGATTAAAAAATTAATCTAAAAAACCATGTTTTGAAAAAGGAAAAATAACCTTAAACCTGGTGGGCATCTATTTCATTTGTATTTTACTTCTTCCCAACAATCCCCATGCGCACCACGTTTAAGGTTATTTTTTCCTTTTTCAAAACGTGGTTTTTTAGATTAATTTTTTAATCTGCTATAATTATTTTATTCTTTTTAAAAAATATTCTTATAATTTTTCTTTTCACAAAAGATTGCATTGTCATCAGTTTCTAAGCTATCCTGAAAGTTTCAGCTTGCTAGCTAGTTGGGAAGTGAGCAAAATTTGAATTTCAAAATTTGATCCGGACAAACAAACGGACAAGAAAGCAAGTTAATAAAAACGTGTTAATAACATCAATCCCACTGCAACTATATATACACAGCAGCAGCACTATTATAAGACACTGTTCATGATGTGAAATTATGAAAGAAGAGGTCAATTGAATTTGAACCTCAATAACTCAGCCTGATGTCAAGTGAAATTCTTTTCAAATGCCCGTTATTGGAATTTTCCTGAGAAACAATGCATTAAAAACCCTCCCCAGCAGCAATGACTCAAAGGCTTTTTCCTGCTCTCAAACCTCCATAATTAAGTCAAAGTTTCTGAGGCCTTTTGGCTAATATTTTCTTGACACTACATCAGGATGAAAGAGAGAAGCAATAAAAATTGAATTTGACACGTTTTTGAAAAGAAAGTGAAAGGCTGAATTGAAGAAATGAACTCTTTCCTCCAAGTTCAGCATCCTTTCAAGTAATTTAAAAAGCAATTTGAGGCCCATAATATCACTACTGTAATCACATTTTCTTTCGCTTCTTCCATGTTTCCAACAGAAAAACGTTCTTGAATCCATGTCTCAAACCCTTATAAGTCAAAACCTGCTCAAGTTGATACAGGTTTGACTCAAGTCTTGCTCATCTAAAGCTGAAAAATTGTTTTTAATGTCGAGGAGCCCTCAATATATGAATATGATTTCTTTTTCGTTTTCTTCTTTTTTTTTCTTTTACAAATGAAAGGGACTGAAGTACCTGGACACTCCTGCCAATTGGAAATTGCGCATGGACAGAGGAGAACGACTGTCGACGACTTACGCGTGCTGCCCCGAGCCGTACGTCAGTGTCAACTTCCCCTACACAGTGTGCCGAGTGCCTAAGCACGTGGAAAACACGTTGCTCACGCCTTTGCACAGTTGGGTCATTCATCCTCATTATTGTCACACACACGCACACATCATCACGCGATAATTCAATTCATTTCTCTCCATGCAACACAGCTGATGCTGATTGGTTCAAATTACCATATGTACTGTTTTATATTGCTTTGTATGGATTTAGTTGTGGTCGTGTTGACCCTGGTGGCCTTCTGGACATCTGCAGCCACCACAGTGGGTGTGTGTCTCGTCAACTCGGGCATCCTCATTGCCATGCTGCAGTTTCATGCCTCAGGGATCCCTTCATCAGAGACCAACATGCCTTCCATCAGTTGAGTCTGTTTCTTGTTGCTTCTTGGTATATCCATATATACAGTACAGTACCTAGCTTATTTCTCTGTTTCCCATTCTGAAGTGATTGAATGCGTTTAGGCTGGCTGGAGAGGGGGTTTGGATGTGGGAATGTTGATTGAGTCTTGTGAACACTGAAAAGCAGAAAATAACGCTTTTTGTTTGTTTGTTTGTGTACAGTAAATGCAGGCTACTGTGCATATATATACTTGTACAGGTGGTACCTTGCAATTTGACCCTAATCCATCGTCAAACTAGGGTTGAATTGCAAGAGAATCTGTGAAATAAAAAATGTAAGTTTAAAAAAACGCAAAAAAGTGGCCAAAGCAGGTCAACTTGCTGGGCAAAGGTCAAAGTCCAAGTCAACCTCCCTGCAAATTTTACTATCAAATTTTGGGAAAAGTGAATTGCAGGGTGGTCAAATTACAATATGTTACCACCTGTATTGATTTGATGTATTGCCAGAACATCTTCTTTTCTTATGCCCTGCATCCCATGTCATTAGAATTGAATTTTCAAAAGTTGAAGGATTCTTAAACTTAAAAAAAGGTGTTTGGGGAACTAGGAAAATGTGTTAGCTTATATGATATCTCTCCAAAGATTCTTCTTGAATTTTTTCATCAATTGAAACTTATCTGATAAAAGGACAAACACCCTGTGCTTTAATTCATGCTCAGTGATTGATTGCCTCATGCTGTGATTTTTTCTCATTCCTAGAAAAAATATAAGTGATGTAAATTCATTATTTATGCATTTGAATGGACTGTGAAATTTTTTTTTTGATGGGCCAGAATGTGTTGAAGTTATGTGACAAAACTTTGGTAACCTCATGAATGCTACTGTGTTATTCCCAGTTCACTTCTCGGCAAACCTACTCAAGTTGCAAGTTGCCCTTGTTGTCTGGACGTGTCTGGGACTGGGTCTGGTGACTCTGGTGCTGTGGATACCACCTGTGGCAGCCCTAGTGCGCCGATTACACACTGATGGTGGCATCCTGGCCACACTGTGCTGCTGGGGCATATACTTCACACCTGCTGGCACTGCCGCTGGCCCTGGGGCCCATGTTTCCGTGAGTTTTTCTGCTGTTTCTCATTGCTGTCATTTTTGACTCATTTGATCATCAAGAGGAAAACAAAAACAAAAATAAAGCAAGAGCAGCTAGGGTTCCCCAGCCTTTTTGGAACCATGGACCATCAACTTTCCAACAAAAAACAAAAAATTGAGGACTGGTAAATTTTTAAATTTTTCTGCAGACCAGCAAATTTTCATAAGTTTTCTGCATACTCAAAAAGGTTTTGCTTGAAAGAGTTTATGGCAAGTAATTAAACAGTTTTTTCTTTTTTTTATAAAGAAATGGTGCACCAATGAAACAGCTGTAAAATAGGGAAATGTATTCCAAGAATTAGAAAGGCGCGGCTTGAAGAAAGGTTTCTCAGGTTAAAAAAAATTGAAATAAATTCTTTCACCATGCAAACGTTTTTCTGAAGTGCTGTTGATTGGGAAAAGCGGTAACTTTAAGTTTTTCATCAGATAATTCCAACTCTGCAATTGTTTTTGCAAAATTTTGAATAAAGAAAACCACCTTGATTGCTACATTTGATAAATTTAGAATGTTGCAGAAAATTTACTGTGGACTGGCAAAAAGTTTCTGTGGACTGGCACCAGTGATTTGATCCTAATTAAAATTGAATCCAGCAAAATAAATAAAACAATGTCATCTGAAAATTTCTGAGAAACTCTGAAATGATGACACCGCCCTGATGCATCATGCAAAAAAAAAAAAGAAAACGAATGAAATTATTAATCGGATTATCTGATGAATATTCCACATTACACACACACACGACACATTTAATGCAATGCAGAAAATAATACAGGGAAAATGATTCGTTCGCAGTTGCGACGCGTCAACGACGGCGACACCGACGGTCTGGCCAGCAGCCTCGCCACGGAACACGAACAGCAGCATCACGACGACGAAGCGGGGTCATCCGGGCTCAGCCCGACGTGTGACCCGAAACCCCAGCACCGACGACCTGACCCGACCTCGACCTTGTTCCTGCACAGGGTGCTTCACATGCTCGTGTTCGTCGGCTTCCTCGCAGCGATCGTCTCCTTTTTCGCCGTCTTCTGGCCCGTGGCACTCGACGAAAATTGTTCTGAGGACTGACATCTATTTAGCGTGAATGACATGCCTCTCAGTGAATCATGTCTCTTATTCCTTGGTGTAGATGACGCTCCAATGCGATTCGCACCTCACTCCGAGTTTCACCGTATTACAATCCATGATTTTGAAAATGCTTCGAAAAAAAAAATTGAAATTGTAGAACTGCATTGAACTAAAAATTGGAAAATTGTCGGCGGTTTGTCTTATTGTTGTCTGGGTGAAAATACACGCGTAAATGCGAGTAATAAATTATTTCAACCACAGATTAAAAACCCATTTAATTTATCAAAATGTTCTTCTGTTTTTTTACAGTATCACCTTGTTTAAATCATCCCCGGGAATACCGTCTATGTGTCATTTGATCTGATGCAATTGGAAATACTTTCGGAAACATTTTACGAACATGTAGAAATTTCATGTGAGAGGTATTTTGGAAGAGGTCACTCTGAAGAGGAAAGGAAATTCCTTGCAAATTTGTTTGTCGGAAGCAATCATTTCTTGCAGCTGTATACTGTATATATAACACGCGAGGTATGCAGTACTGTTCGTACTTTGTTGCGTAGAATGTGTGTGTGTCTCTTGATAATTGACCTTATCATCGTGCATCCAACTTGACAAATGGAATTTTTCCAATTTGCGGTTCTTCTCGTTCGACCACATCAATTCGCTTTGACTGCTGTAATGAAATTTCGGGTTATACAGCATTTCCTCAATAATATGGTCCTCACTTTTCTTTCTTCTTCTCTCGAATTGATATAAAAATGAAAAAAAAAATGTGCACCAACATGGAAATGAGGCAATTTCTTGCTTTGATGGTGATGGCGGCTGCATATGAATGAAAAGGAAGACTCAAGTCACCACCACCGACTATATACCCCGAGCGAAATTTAGCGACTCTCATGCTGGAAAAGTCCATTTCCTTCCATCAATTTTGAACCAGTCACATGCATCATTTCTTGAAGTTGTTGCTGCTTTTGTGCCCTTTACAGGACACCCGGTATGTTTTCTTTTTACGTGGAGGAAAACCTTGTACCTGTATATAGAAGGAGAACTGAACCCTGGGGATTTCTCCCTTTCTTATTATCATGCATCTTTAGTATCCTCACCGGTATAAACCGGGGTTGAACACGATCTTTGATGCTTCTTGAATAGGTGTGCTTTCATAAAATATCATTGATAATTGGGTCATTGCCCTGGTTTTTTCCCTCGGATTTTTACAACATTTTTTCAATTTACTCTGTGGTGGAAAGTGAAAGATTTCCTGTTAAAATCAGGGTCCTCCACCAATATACCCCGCCAGGGGGCTGACAATTTGTCACACTATAGCTAAACGTTAAATTTCAAAATTTGTATATAACGTCTCAATCTAAGCTGTAAAAAATTTTAATGGGTGAAATAATGAAAAATGTCCATGTTTTCAAGTGGCCTGTTGACAAATTGGTAGCATCCCATGAGTGACATATGGGTGGAGAACTTTGGCCGCAGCTAGAATAATGTTTTCACTTACAATCATGCATTAAATTGAAACAGATTAATTTTTTTTCAAATCTGAACCTCAAAACATCATGGGCTATGCCATGATCTTTTAATAATTTTTTTTTTTACAATCCCCACCTATATGTTATAGTCTAAAGCAGTGTTCTCCAACCCATGGTTTGTGGACCAGCAGCAGTCTGCAGAATTTTTTGTTGTTGCCACAATGGTATTTGGCATTATCTGATGAAAATAAAAGTCGGCTTTTCTTCTCACAACACTCTTGAAAAATTTTACCCTGTTGAAATGAATTATTCCAAATTTTCTATTCTGAAACATTTTTCTTCAAGCCCAACTTAATAATTTTTGATGGTTTTCAGCTTTATAGGTGCTTCATTGCAAAAGGTGCTCAACTCAAATTTTTGCATCAAAAAAGACAAACTCTTGAATATCTGCCGAAAGGCTTCCAAGCTAAAATTTTGTGAGCTTGCAAAAATTTTATAAAACTTTGCTGGTTCAAAAAAAATGTTTTGAGAATTTGCTGGTCTGCAAAAAATTTGACAAAAATGTCCCAAAAAGGTTGGGGATCACTGGTCTGAAGCAGTGTTCCCCAATCTGTGGTCCTTGGACTGGTGCTGGTCTGCAGATTTTTTTTTTTTTTTTTTTTGCTGGTCTATGAGAAAATTTTGTCAGCATGCTTAAATTTATAGAAGGCATAGTAATGAAGTGTGTTATTATAGTATCCCAAATTTTTGAAAGACAAATGCAGTAGAAACCATCTGATAAAAATTGAAACTTGTCTTTTCTCTTGAAAATAACAAACACTTCAGAAATTTGTTTCACCTACAAAATATATAACTTCAAGTTTTCAATCCCAATCTTGAAGCCTTTCTTGAAGCCCAGCTTTATATTTTTTGAATAAATAATTCCTTAGTATTGCTGCTTCCTTTGGTTCATGACTTAATTCTTGTGTTCTGAGGACTTCATCATGGCATATATTAAAAAAGGTTTTCTCTTGGACTTTCAACAATTGCATGCAAATATTGCTGGTCAGCAAAATATTTTATTTAAATTTGCCGGTCCGCGAGCCCAAAAAAGGCTCGGAATCACTGGCCTAAAAAGTATCAGAGCCCGCGGCGTTGAACAATAAAGTAACACCCTCGTTTTGTTTGTACATGTGCCATGATCACGAGATAGAAGAGCCAAATGTAGGCAAGAATGAAAGGAAAGGCGGCGGCGATTCATTTCTGCACCAGGAGCTGGTATTTAATGAGTATCCAATCCCTCTGATGACGGAGAAGATGAACAGCAGGAAAAGAAGAAGAAGGAGGAGGAGGAGGGACGATCTATTACAGTAGCTACATAATGAAGTGGAACCACGAGTCATTTAGTCATTTGTCATCATCATTATTGCTGCAGATGGGCCCGGTCAGCAGGCAGATCCACAATACACTGTAGTAGTGATCGAGACGCGGGGGCCGTGTGAGTATACGGTAGAAGGTACAGCACAGAGGAATGGTACAGTGCATCATGCTGGGAACATGTTCTGCCTGCAACACACACACACACACACACACTCAGTCGCCGTCATTCGGCTTCCAGTCCGTGTAGGCGTAGTCTTCGATGCTGTCCTCTGCTGCTGCTGTTTGTTGCTCGTCGTCGTCGTCGAGATCGTCGTCTGCTGCTGCACCAGCAAAAGGAATCGAAGCTTCTTCTTTGCTGATGAACTCCTGCTGCTGGCTGATGCTGGGGACACGCGCCATTCTCGGCGGCGCCGTCCACGGTGCTGATGATGCCCGTTTTCCGTACCTGCGAGGGCGACATCTAGCATGAGTACGAGCGAGCGCGGACTAGTTTTCACGCCCACCATCCGAATCCCCGCGGTATACTCACCAAAAAATGATCAATCAAAATCTCAAGATGGAGAGAGAGAGAGAGAGAGAGAGAGGTACGATTCGCACCCGACCACTCGTGATGGAAAAATTACCAAAAAGATACATATTTGACAAACTTTCAAGTCTGAAATGAAGTTATCATTTGCCTATATGCTGCTGGCGGGTGATTATAAACCACTTCATATAAATGTTAGAATGCAGTTCTATCGGAAAGTTTTGGGCTCAGGGCGGAATTTTCAATACACGGACAATTTAATGCGTTATCCTGCAATGATATAAATTTGCTTGAAATATTACGCATATTAAAAATTTTGAAAAATTTGGGGCTATATAGTGTTGCCTGATAGCAAACACAGTGAACGCAAAAGCATTTCGTTTGTTCAATAATTTTTTTTGACACTGCATTGCCACATTTGAGTAAGGCATATGCCCAGAATGTGGTTTTCATTCACGCATAGTCATGTCAATAATTGAAAATAATAATAAGCAGTAGACCAAGAAGGAGTAAAAGCAATAATCCATTTTCACTTGACTTTCAAAAAACACTAATTAACTTGAATATGCTTTCCACCATCATTTTGTTTCAATTTCTCTACCTAATTTGTCCCATTTTTCACTCAAAATTTTATAATTGCTGAACTATAAGAAGAATTCAAATATTTTTAAATTCATGAATACATGAAAGATTGACAATGTGATTGCTATGCATTTTTGAAGGAAATTGTATCAGAGAGTTTTTCTTCTTCTTTTTTTGCCACCACGTTATAATTTCCTGGGATCACTGCATTGATTCTGCCCTAGCTCACAATATCAAGTATTTATTTACTGCCTTCTGGTAAAATAATTGTTTTCCAAACTCGTACTATTGTATGTCTGCCATCAGAGCTCAGAGTAGTAGTGTACACTGCTTCTTATTTTCCATTGCAAGTAATCATGCTGATTGCAATGATTTTAAAAACATTATATTCCTTACTTGCTTGCTGTAGAAATTTACCATAAATGTTCCAAAAATGGCTGGTCTGCATTGCATCCTGGTCTCAAATAAACATTGGGTCTGCAATGCTGGATTAAAATAGCCAGCTTCAAATAGTGCAAAGATCCTGTCCAAATTATTTATTCATTTAAACCTTATCTTGGAGCAGGTTGAATACCTTATTGTGCTTTAATGTGGGTTTTGTACTGTAACTTCTTTATGCTGCAATATGTATTATTAAGATTTTGTTTCAACAGGGAAAAGAAAAAAGTGTATGTATTTCTATCAGTTGAGCAGTTCCACTTTTCGGAATTTATCTTCTTTTCTTGTAATATACAGCTTGTTTCTCCATTTTCCATTCTGATCTGAAAAATGAGTTTGGATAAATTTGAGTAAGGAGGGGAGGGGGCATGGGAGCTTTCTTTGAACCTTGGGAATGCTGAAAAGTGGAAAATAAAGCTTGCTGTTCAATTCAATTCTAATAGTAGCTCATCAAAAAAAAAAGAGACACAGTGGTAATAAAAAATTCCTAAGCTTGCTTTCCACAATCTAGTCTCAACACTCAAATAAGAAGCCCTTCTGATTTAAACTTTTCCTATGCATTCCTGTCTGATTTCAAAAAATCAGGGCAAAATCCAATTTTTTTTTATATTTTCTCCTTCTTTCCCCAATCTTTCTTTAAATAATTTTCTACAGTCGCAACTGTTGGAAATATTTGGGGGTCTCTAGTAGACACTGGTTTCTATTAACCCTTCTGCAGCAAAGGGTCCTTTTGCATTGTGGGACTAAGTCAGGATTTTCTTGGGTAGGCTCACATTTCATTTTCCTTGAAGGCCATGAAAGCCAAGCCAGGTGGCTTAGGGCCAATTCAGACTTTGTCCAGCAAAAATGTGTTGCTAATATTTCCAAAATTCAGACCCTCTTCTGCTAATCTTTTGTTGACTCTAAATGTGAATCCTTCTTTTCTGGCACCCAAAATGAAATGATTGAGAATCTGAGTATTCAGCCTTGGCAATGGATTTTTTTCAACATTTTTCTGTGGATTGAAAAAAAAAAAAACATTGGGACCTTATGCCAGACTTTGCCCTGGGTGAACTGTTGAACTTTTTCTTTTGAATCTGTCCACATCACAGACACAACATTTGGTAGGACAAGTCTGACTTTGCTGTCTGCTGAGGGTTAAAAGGCCAGCAGGGGAAAATTTTGAAAATTCAAAATAAATGTTGGGGCGTTTATTGGAACATACTGTATACAGTAAATTTCAACATCACTTTAGGTCCACTGTATAATAATAGAGAAGAATCTACCAGGTATTCCTAAAAAAGAATTGTTTCTTCTTGTTCATTTCATATCAGTTTTTTAAATGAGTGTTTAGGTTTGATTTGTGCTTACAAGGAAACAACAGTTGTTGCAATATACAGTCAACTCCTGTCTAATGGACTTGATTTGTGCAAGGGACGAGTCTGTTAGACAAAAAGTCCTTTACACGAATTCAATTACATAAAAAATTAAAAATTTCAATTTTCAACACTAATTTTAAACCAAAAGAAGTCTGTTTGGCGGATTTTGTCTGTTGGGCGGGAGGAAAAACTGCTTGCAGAGATGGTCTGTTTGGCAAAAATCCCTTACACGGGATGTCTGTTAGGCGGGGGGCCACTGTACTGAATATACTGACCTTGGCCTGCCCAACTTGGTGTACATCTGGTCAATGATCTGCAGCCGCTTCAAGGCGCCTGCCAAAACGTCGCCCGACCGCCTCCGCACACTAAATACCTTCCTGGCCATGGCACCACCACCACCACCACCACCACCGTTAGTCGTCGGATGTGGTAAGTCGTGCCAGCGGCGGTAGTAGTAGTCGAGTGATGGGTGCTGATGGTTATTGGCATTATTGGGTTCTGCTTGCTGGCGCTGGTGGCGACTCATCGGTACGACCACACGCTGACCATCGTAGTGCACGTCATTACTCCTTTTGATGGTGCTTCTTGGCTGCTGATGATGTTGATGGTGCACGTGCACGTGCTGGTGGTCACACGTGGCCACGGACGCCAGACACGCAAACACCGCCAGCATCAAGACGAGGGTGCCAACGGCGACCAACGTCGCACCGCCGCCACTCGACGCACCACTTCTCCTCTGCCTCGTCGTCGTCGTCGTCGTCATTGTCATTGTCCAAACCATCGAAATTTTTCTCAGGTATTTCCAGGAATTGATTCTCCACTCCGCCAATTTTTATTCCTATATGCTGGTCACTATATACGGAGGCTATTCTCTTTTTTTTTCTTGGCGTCTCAAATAATGCTGTCGAAGTCCATCATTTCGCACTTGAGACGCTCTGTTATTTGCGATTTTCCTTCCTCAGCAAAAAAAAATTATATTGCACACATATACGAGTATATATAGAAAGGTTTGTGACGGGCGGAAAGATCGAGTGTTGAGGGAGATAAATTCCCTGAAAAAAGAAGAAAAAAAAACCTGATGATCAAGTCAAGTCAGGCATCATCACACAAACACTCATATTTATTAAAAAAAATGCGCTTATTCTGATAAAACTTGTTGTCCGAAATGTGAAAATTATTTTCTTCTATCCTTTTTCATCGCCTCAAAAATGCAGGAAGAAAAACATTGGGGGAAATTCTCATTCAACTGTCACACTTCAATTTCCTTTGAACTGTCAGGTTTATTCAACAGCAGTCAGCATAAAATATAATTAATGTTTTACACTAATTTCGAAAATTTACGAGTGTGCCATATTCCTATACATATATCTAAGAGAAGCCTCTGAAATATCAGCTTATGAAATTCTGAATGTACTGTATGTAATGGCCGCCCTAAATTGATATTATGTGCTCATCAAGTTTCCCGAGCATTATCTGTATTATTGATAATAAGTCTTGATTCTCACTCGCTCAGGCATAAAAATGAATTTGATTCCATTGAAACACTGCATGAAGCCTAACTCAAGTGAAACAGACCGTGCATAAAATATTCAAATCACGTCACCATATATGCAAATACAGCATGTATATACCATTACCCAAAAAATCTAAAATGGAAAACCATCGTCTGCTTGGCATTTACAGTTTGTTTGAAGAACATCTGTGTGAGAAAGAAAGCAGACACGTGACGATAATGCGTGCTAATAAGTGTGAACAGGACATCAAACACACTTTTGAACAAACGCATGATGTGATGAAGCAATGATGCGCCAAAAGGGGGTGCAAAAAACACAAAGAGAATAAGAGGGCACTTCAAAAAGGAGGGAATTCCTTCTAATCTTCAGCCTAAACAAGACACGGTAACCCGGAAAATGCCAATTTGCATGAGATTCTCTTCCTTCCGGGCCTTTTTACCCAATTCCGCTCGGCTTCCGGCCGGAAGAAATGCACCCCTGGGGCAAACCTGTACATATACAGTATATACAACTGCTGTGAGATGTGTAGGTGTTGGTAAGTGCATCCGAGCATTACAGTGCACACACGGATGAATAACTGTGCAACTCAACATTCGGCATGTATATACAGCACTGTATATTATACAATGTATCACTTTCTTGAGGAATAAAATAAAAAATAACTTCTCGAAAATACTATCTGTACTTGCGACTATTTTTAAATCAGAGTCCCTGTGACAACAAACATGGAATGATGGACCATTGTTGAGAGTGTGTCAGAATAAACATTTAGTAGATTAAAAAATTAATCTAAAAAACCACGTTTTGAAAAAGCAAAAAATAACCTTAAACGTGGTGCGCATCTATTTCATTTGTATTTCACTTCTTCCCAACAATCTCCATGCGCACCACGCTTAAGGTTATTAAGCAAAATTTGAGTTGCAAAATTTGATCTGCACAAACAAATGGACAAGAAAGCGAGTTAATAAAAACGTGTTAAAAATGACCTCACTTTTAATTTCATTCTGCTATTACTCAAGAAAAGAAGGTATACTCAGCCAATTGCCACAAAAATAAATATGAATTAAATAATACTGGGAAATGATCATACTAACAAGTACCATGCAAAATTTTGAATGCAACAAGGGAGTGTGCATTATTGTGGGCAGGTGGTGCCCCACAATTTGACCCTAATCTGTTGCCAATAAGCTAAGACCAAATTGTGATCCAGTCAAAATTGTGAGACAATGTCAAAATTTAATGTTTTATACATTGGATTTGATCTTTTGGGTCTCTCTGCAGGTCAAATTGGAGGACTGAGGTCAAATTGCAAGTCAACAACTATCCCATCGAATCCTACTGTCAAATTGTGTGATGTTTGAATTGTCAAACCTTGAATTGCAAATTACCACCAGTGTGCATTTTATAAATAGTTTTAGAAAATTTAGGCGTGGATTACAGTATACTTGATTTTGATGGGAAATTTTGGATGAAGTTATTGAAAGAAAAAAAACATATTTCATTGAAAAAAATAGAAAATTAGTCAAATTCATGTTCAATCCATGTCTAAATTCAAATTTGGGAAGATTTCACCTGTGAAATGTTGTGGTTTCAGAGTCTCTAGAAATGATGTGCAAGTCTTCCTTGGGGATTGGACTGTATGAAAAACCATGGCAAACATCTTTTCTTGCAGGTGAACCTTGATAACTCAAACCTCCTGAAGTCAAATACCCATCTGAATACCCTGGGAAACAATAAATTAAAAACCTCCCTAAGTTAATGGCTTTTCCCTTCAAACCTCCATAAGTCAAATTTTCTTTGGCCTGTTTGTCATAATTTTCTTGACCCAAAAAAGAAGCAAGACAATAAAAACATGAATGTATGAGTTTCAAAGCAAGTGAAATACTGTACTTAATTGTGCAAATGAACCCCTGCCTCCAAGTTCAGCATCCTTCCAACTCATTAAGAAACCATTCAAGCTGCAGAATATCACCATTTACAATTTTTCCAAGTTTCCCAGAAAAAAGGGCCTTGTATTGTAGGTCAAACCTCTATAATTCACAACCTCCCTAAGTCAAATTTTTTTTCTGGTCCCTTGAAATTCTACTTACAGAGGTTTGACTGTGCTTGAGGGTGTGTGTGGTGCCCTCAAGTAAACACAGTTGTGAAACAGGTGTTATGGACCCTCTTTGCAGCAAAAATCTTGTCTGCAATGATTTTCTGTGTACAGTACTGTATACAGTATAACAAATTTTTATTCCCCCCCCCCCCCCATGAATTATAGTGGTTCTATATACACAAAAGAAATTTCTGGGTCCCTGGAATTTTGTTGTGAAAAACAAGAGAAAGTAGGGTCCACCTGTAGAAGATAAAGAAAAATAATTAAAAGCTGGGTCAGATGGAGAAGATGACGACGACGACGACGATGATATGAGGTGTGTTACATTATTGGCAGCCAAAAAGTGGGGGGTTGAAAATGTCGACACTTGATACAAATAAAATGCACACTCGACAGTTCCGACAGCGAGCAGCGATATACAATACATGAGGCACAACGTGTCGTCGTTTCTGCCACCGCACACTAGGTGGACCTCTCCTTTATAGGGTGCCATCAGCGCGCGCTTTTATGATGACGTCCACGTCCCCCCCCCCCCTTTTTTTTTTTTTTT
>CAJPEX010003809.1:15535-26147 GCA_905338405.1 Notodromas monacha
ACATATATATATATATATATATATATATATATATATATACGTACAAGACACACGTTCTCCTTTAATTCTATCTCTCCCTCTCTATCTCGTCTCTTTGTACCCATATGTGTCAAATCATGTGAGTCTCCGCCTATTTCTTCTTCTTTTTTTTCCTTGTTTAACATTTAGTGCTCTATGTTTTGTCTCTTTTTCTCACTCCCGTCGCCATTCTTAATCAATCATCATCCTCATCATATCAGGGAGAAGAGATGAAGAAGAAGGAGCAGGTGCTGAAATAGTCTTTACTAAAAGGTTACACGTCTTCGTTTCAATAACCCACTTCTTCCGCAAAAAATCTGGAAATAGACACAGGGGTTGCTGGGGGTGGAGGAAAAGATTCAAGTGTTTACATGTCCTGCATCACTTGAACCTCACTAAAGTATATATATGCCAATTTACTGCATTTATTTTTAAAGTCCTTATCAGAATTGTGTTGGAAACCATGCATATTAAAAATATCCCTGAGTCAGATTTTCTATATACTGGGCTTTTGCTATGGCTGTTTATTTTGTATTGACCCAGGACAGAGTATTTGTCATCAGGGATTATACAGGGAAGAGAATAAAGTGTATGTATTTACATCAGTTGTGCAATTGTATACCTTTTGGAATGCATTTCTTTTCTTTTAAGGTTTGGTCAGCAGTGCCAGGATTTATCTGCAAAATGTTGTGCCTCAAGGAGTGGATAAAAATGGGGGGACAAACATGATTAGAAGAGCTGAATTTGGGAAAAATCACAATTTTTTCAGCATTCCTGCAGAAGCATTTGAAAAAAAAGTTACTCTTGGGTGGCATTTTTTCTGCATTCCTGCTATATATAGGATTAGCATTGGGGGATTATTGGGACAATGACTTTCTTTTTCAGGGATTTTTTCCTGACTTTGGTTACTCAACCAAAGCTGCATTTTGGTGATACCCTTGGTCAAGCTGAAACACAGGAGCCTGCAAAAAAGTACCAGCACTGCTGCATGATGCAAAAGAACCTGCCACTGCTCAATGGTTAATATCCATATGCAGCTTTTTTTTCTGTTTTCTATTCTGATGGGATGGAATGTGAGTGGGGAGGAGGTTTGGATATGGAAACATTGCTTGAACCTTGTGAACACTGAAAAGTGGAAAATAAAGCTTGCTGTATGAGTCAAGGAAATAGAGAGAAAAAAGGAATTCTGAAAGGAATTCAAAAACTAATTCAGCAAATGAACCATGGCAGCTGCCTGCTGTTACCTAGCATTAAATACAATTTCTTTGCCTGGTTTTGAACACCCACAAATATTTTACTTTACTTATTCAATGCCCCACATGGGAAAACCTTGTTTTGTGCCACCAGTGGCTTTTGTTTCCTCTATACTTTGGTCATCACATTCTGGTTCTGGAGTCCATGTCACCATCATCAGAGCAGATACACCATGACTCTCCACTCGTATCGTCCATCTGTGACCTTTGGAGGAATGAAAGGCATATGTGTTGAATTGATTGAAACTAGATAAAACATGCAATAATGAAAGATGTGGATGCCTTAGAAATCCAGACATGTTGATGCACATCATGCACTATAGAAAATAGAAAATTTCAACACCAATTTTTTTTCACATTCTGGTTCAAATCTGTGTCAATTTATTTCGAGGCCAAATATAACCTTTTTTATTTGATACGTCATCGTAAATGTCGTGTGGATTCCTTTTGAATCATCCGAAACACTTACTTATACATGATTACATTATGCGCTTTTTATTTCACCTTATTTTTGCACAAGTGTGGAGACTCATTTTGGATGACCCACCGGATTTCAATTTTTCATTCCGACACTTGATGGAGGGTGAAACGATTAGCGTAGAGATTTCGGCCGTTAAATGAGGCTCAACCACAGGAAAAATGCTTTCTTCCGGCAAATTATTGGAACATGCGCGATTAAATTAATTATCTTCATTGAGAATAACAGATATGAAATACAGTACCTTAGTTTTGCGTATATATATATATAGGAATGGTTTCTTCATCATGCGTGTTGTTTCCTTCTTTTTTCATATACTGTACATGGCTGAAAATAATTAGAGAAGGAAAAGAATTTCATTCCTAGTGTCATCGGGGAGGGGGGATTTCGGCTTAATTCTGCTTGATTCTAGGCGATTTCCTTTGCCGGGGATCCCATCAGTTTATGCAACGGCAGACAAACCGGCTGCAGAATACAAATGCCGACCATCTGCCCTTTTGCTGGTGGCAGCTCATGCAGAGGCCTCTTTCTGCTAATTTTTCCTCCTCTCTTTTCTTTTTTGTTGTTGCTATTCTTTTAATCTCACTTTTTTGTTTTTTTTTCTTGAGCAGTGAATGAATTGCTGCATCTTGTTGTACGTGTTTGGGGGCCGGAAGGCGTCTTTCCTATCACAACACTTGCACCCATCAGCAGCAGCCACTTGATTCTTCTTCTACTTCTTTTTGCAAAAAGCCGCTTTGATTTTCTCTTTTTGCGGGCCGAGTAAACGAGGGGAATGACAGACAGGGTGACGAAACGGCATTGTCATATCATTGCGTGTTGCAAAATAAATTGATGGATGAACTATATTTATGAACTATAGGTTCTTGAAGTCACTGTTTGCTCCAGAACAGCATCAGTCAGATGAGAATCTTGTGAGAAGATTATTTGTCAGATTCTCATTCCCAGCAAAGAAAAATTTTGGGTTTAGAAAAGTAAAAATGTTACAAGATCCAACATGCTGATTTAAAAAAAAAAAATTAGAAGAACACATTTAGCTTCAATTTACAATTTTTAAAAAATATATTAGGAGGAAAATTTGCAGTGTTCTGTGCTTTATTTGTATTTTGCATGTCAAGAGTTGCAGAATATTTGCTTGGTGATTTTTTGTTTGTTTTGGAAGCAAGTTTTCATTCAACCATGCAAGACTTCATTTACTGATTGTGTCTTTTTGAAATCTGCAATATGAGACAATAATGAACTTATCTTATAACATTCAAGGAGACAGGATGCTCCTACTGTCCTATTCACTTTTGCAGCCATGAATGCAGATTTGTGCTTTAAATTAAAATTGCATTGAATAGAGGTTGCATAATTGCTCCACACTCAGATGTCGCTTGCATCTTTCAATTAGCTTAAAAAACCTGTAAAAATTGCGTTTTGCCAAATTACCGCCTTTTTTTGGCACTTGTTCGCATGTAAAATTTAAATTGTCACAATAACCGAGGAACAGGGTTTCCACAAAAAGAGAGAGAGAGAAAAAAAAACTCTGGTGATAATGAATAGAGGCGGGTTTCTTGGTATACTTTGACCTATGGTCTCTTGTGCTGCGTCACTTGTCTTGTGTGACGACAACTCGAGGAATCCGGAAAAATGCGCAGAAATCGTCATTTCCGGCGGAAACGTGATGTGGGGGAGGGTATATATGAGGAGTGGAATATTGAGGACAAAAAACCTTGCGACTTTTCCGTCATCAATTTTTATAATAAATTTACGGAAAAATGCGCAGAAATCGTCATTTCCGGCGGAAACGTGATGTGGGGGAGGGTATATATGAGGAGTGGAATATTGAGGACAAAAAACCTTGCGACTTTTCCGTCATCAATTTTTATAATAAATTTGCAATTCCTTGATTGGGTTTGGAATTTTCGCTCTTGACTTTTTCTTCTTCATGAAAATAAAGAAATGAGGTAGAAGAATTAATCGGTGCTGGAAGTTCATCATCTACTGAATCGTTGTGTATTAATTTACACATTATTATTATACTGTATCTCGAGATATTATAAACCGTACACCAGCACCTTGAATAAATCCAAACAACAAATTTGACTCTCATCATAAGTAGCATAATTTTAATCTTCGTTTTGAGCCGGGCGGGAGAAGATTTCTCGGAATAATATTTTATTGCATCATATCATAATCTGTGGGATTAAACCGGAAGGTGTTTTCCTTTGTAAATCATGAAAATAGGGGTTACACGGTTCCGCACGGATCAGCTTATTATATTGCTGTTTCTGCGGGGAGGCTTCAAAATACTGTATAGCCATTGAACATTTAAAGGCCTTTTTTCAAAACACGGATCAAAAGGGCTGAGAAGTGCATAAAAATAAGTGGTGGTGGCTGCCGAGTCTCTTATTGGAACTAGTGAACATGAAACAAATATTGTCAAAATTTCTCAAGGTTCAGGTCATTCCAAGTCCGTATACCGAAACGAGTCCGCGCGGAAACCTGTAACCTCTCGTACTTGCTGTATTCCATTTTATTTATTTATTATTATAAAACACTTTGATTTTTGAAGAGATAATGGCTTCAAATCCTCTTTTGCGGAATTCTGCGGAAAGCAAGCAAATGAGGTGACCCTGAAGAAGAAAGAAAGACGTATACATTGAAGCAAAGAATAGATGAGAGGATCGCAGCTTTCAATGAATCATCGCGTGATATGTGAAGATGTAAGCAAAACTGCATTTCAGCCTCATCATCATCATCATTGTCATCTTCGTCGTTGTCATCGTCATCACCGCATGCTAAACAACAAACAAAAACAAAACCCCTTTTTCCTCCTTCGCCCGAATAAAATGAGGAACAAAAAAAACCAAAGATTGCCTAAATATATATGTATTGAAGCAATAACACAACAATAAACCAAACAAAAAAAAAAAAGAGAGAAGAGGAGGAGAAGAAGGAAGGAAAGAAAGGTGAGAATAACTGAATGCGTCTCCTATACATGGAAAAAAGCGGCCATTTGCAGAAAAGAAATTGCCTTCATCCAATTTCCTCCTCCTCCTCCTCCCAATTTGCCAAGGAAGAGCAGAGGATCCCCGGGATCCCCCTCCATTGTCTTATAATATACTGCTCATGGACTTTTGATCTGGGACAAATTGCAGCAGGTGTGGACGGGAATTTTCCCTTTCGCCTTTTCTCGTCTCGTCTCGTCGTGAACTTCTGGGCCTTTCTTTCATCCCCCTTCCCCCCCCCCCCCCCCCACGCGGGAATTTATTATATACGAACATACTTTTTTATACAAGAGTACGATAAGGAGGAAAGGCGGCTCATTATTTGCAGGAATAAGGCGGACAGCGAAAAATCTCCGAACACCCACTCGTCGTCGGTGGGAAAAATACCGACCATCCTTTTGAAAAGAAAAATTTGCCACATTCATATAATTCACACATTCCCCATTTCACTAGAATGTTAACGTTTGTATATGTTATGCGCCAAGATTTCACTGTTAGTAAGCGGATATATTCAAGAAAAATTGCGGTGAATGGGTTGTGAAATAGCATAAAGTCGAAAAAAGGACCTTCATCACACCCAATTGGCAAATTAATAAGTACTCGTCATGCGTGGCGCCATTTAAAAAAAAAAGCAACTTCGTCTCATATTATTCTAGCATGAGAAAATTCTGGTCTTGTAAACCACATTTCCACCAATTGAAACATCAATCGCTCAGCCACAATAACAACTTCAACAACAATAAAAAGCCAAGCAGCAGCAGAAGCCAACGAAAGATACCCTCTCTCATATATACATCGACTCAATAATTTCCTTCCCTCTAAAATAAAATTAAAAAAAAACGTGCGACTGGCCACGTGTGTGTGTGTGACAAGGACTCAAAATTCAGCACAATTCAAGTGGCGACGAAAATCCCCCGTCTGTACAGATTAATCCACCCACGTCGTCGTTGAGACAGACGACGAATAACAACCCTCGGCAAAATATATATTCAAATGCCCTCGAGGCATATCCATGCTGCCTTTTCAATAATATAGAAGCACATGCACTCATCAACTCAAATAATCCCGGCCTAGATCTTGAGAATTTTGCAATGATAAAATATAAGGAGACGATATAAAGGAGCTTTTAAGGAGCTTTACAACTGAGAGGCAGTCCTTTTAAACAAAAAATAATCTTCACTGAACAATCTTCACCATATAAAAAAAATTTAGTAGATTAAAAATTAATCTAAAAAACCACGTTTTCAAAAAGCAAAAAATAACCTTAAACGTGGTGCGCATGGAGATTGTTGGGAAGAAGTGAAATACAAATGAAATAGACGCGCACCACGTTTAAGGTTATTTTTTGCTTTTTGAAAACGTGGTTTTTTAGATTAATTTTTTAATCTACTAAATTTTTTTTATATGGTGAAGATTGTTCAGTGAAGATTATTTTTTGTTTAAAAGGACTGCCTCTCAGTTGTAAANCAAAATTTGAGTTGCAAAATTTGATCCGGACAAACAAACGGACAAGAAAGCAAGTTAATAAAAATGTGTTAAAATCCCGAAAATCAGAAATTATTAAAAAAAGAAAGAAAATAAAGAGGTCGCACAGCAGTGAATTAATCAAAGCAAAGAGTTTCTTGTGCGTTATTTTGAGATAATGACTTTGAAAAAATTAATTGTGATGCCACCGATTAATTATTTTCACAAAAAATGAATCCATTGTTCAACAGTAAATAATTTCGAAAGGAATAATAAAAAAGACAAAAAATAAAATGTCTATACTATACTACCCAGCATGGAGCAGCATATAAGAAAACTGCATATTGTATCTCGTTTTCTCCTCATTATGTATATCCATTATAAAACTGCTGATGATGGGTCATCGTCGTCCGTCGGGTCAAATGTGGAGCTTGAGTGGCGCCGCTGCCAACGGGGTGGTGCAGAAGGAACACACGGGTCCCTGGACGCCGTGTCCGAAGAAGATGGCGACGGAGCAGTCGAGACACACGACATGCCCGCAGGGCACGAATGCGTGCGAACGTCGCTGGTCCATGCAAATCTGGCACATCTCCTGCAAAAACACCGTCGTTGTGTATAGACTATAGAGACAGCATTTATGCACTCTGAGCCGATGAATGTCACGCGAGCCTGGCGGCAAACAACAATGTACTGCGTATATACTATATACCCTACATACATGACATATATATATATATATATACATGAGATGACGATGAGAGGGGCAGTCCATAAGTTCTGACTCATTCGACTTATTGCTGAATTATGAGTCATCAGGACTGCTGTATATATATACAGCACAAGTGTTTTCCAACCCAAGGTCTGCAAAAGTTGTTTGCCAGTCCACGGGAAATTTTCTCCAGCATGATAAAATGATCAAAAAGTATTTTATCTTTATTTGAAATTTCAAAAAGACAACGGCAGTTGACTTCATCTGATGAAAAATAAAAGGCTGACTTTTCTCGTATAATAGCACTTCAGGCATTCTCACGAGCTGAAACAAATTGTATCAATTTTTCAAACGGAGAAAACTTCCTTCAAACACACGCCCACCTTTCTAATTTTTCTGAAGAAATTTCACTATATAGCTGCCTCATTTCTCCTTTGCCTAAATTTTTTAAGAAGAGCAGAAATTTTTAAATGCTTACTGTAAAGTCTTTTGGACAACACTTTCTGAGTGTGCAGAAAATATCATGACACTTTGCTGATGGTTTGGAGAACATTTTTTGGAAATCTGCAAAAACTTTTATGGAAATTTGGGCCCAAAAAGTTTAGGAAACAATGGTATATACAGTGTATGGAACATCCTTGACTGTACTTTGTCACAGCAACACATTCAAAAAAAGATTCAAAAAGAAACATCAGATATATGCAGTGGGACCTCAACATGTGTATATTTCAANTTGTGCTCTCATAATTTTTGATCAAAAGTAAAAGAAAATTGAATATCTGCTCACCATTGAAGTACAACATACAGGTGAACCTTGATAACTTGAACCTCCGTAAGTCAAATATACCCCAAGTCAATTTTTCTTTCTGGTCCATGTCTCAATCCCCTTGGAAACAATACATTATAGAAACCTCCTTGAGTCAAAGGATTTTTCTCTCAAACATCCCCAAGTAAAAGGTTCTGTGGCCTGTTGGCCATTATTTTCTTGACGCAAGAAAGAACAAAGCAATAAAAACAGAAATGTATGTGTTTTAAAAGGAAGTGAAAGACTTAATTGGGCAAATGAACCCCTGCTTCCAAGTTCAGCATTCTTTAAACTCATCCAGGGAGTAATTTAAACCTTAGAATATCATCATCATTTTCAATGTTGGGCAATGTTTCTGTTTTTCAGAACAAAGGGGCTTTGTAAACCCCTGGTACCTCCCTTAATCAAATTTTTTTTGCTGGTCCCTTGAAATTTTGACTTATATAGAGCTTCAACTAGGAAAACGTGATCCAATAACATTACAAAAGACAGGAAAAAGTTCCAACCACAAATAATTTATACATGCCTGCATTTTGGTGCCCCTCATCTGTACTATACAGTACATCAGCATTAACTGAACGAAACTGCTGATGTATATAAGTGCCCGTTTTGCTGGCCACCAGGTCAATTCCCTCACCAGGTGTCGTTCCAGATCAATTCCGGCGGCTGGATGCACTGGTGCGGTGGCTCCATCTTGACGGAGAACCTCGTCATCACTGCTGCTCACTGCTTGGAATCCGGACTTCCCATTTCCTCCGCCAGGGTACAGTACTCTAAGTATACAGTGTAGAATCTCTCTGTCTCTCTAAAAATTTAGTAGATTAAAAAATTAATCTAAAAAACCACGTTTTCAAAAAGCAAAAAATAACCTTAAACGTGGTGCGCGTCTATTTCATTTGTATTTCACTTCTTCCCAACAATCTCCATGCGCACCACGTTTAAGGTTATTTTTTGCTTTTTGAAAACGTGGTTTTTTAGATTAATTTTTTAATCTACTAAATTTTTTGTGCTTTTTAGTCTTACTTGGAAAACGTGGTTTTTTAGATTAATTTTTTAATCTACTATAATTATTTTATTCTTTTTAAAAAATATTCTTATAATTTTTATTTTCACAAAAGATTGCATTGTCATCAGTTTCTAAGCTATCCTGAAAGTTTCAGCTTGCTAACTAGTCGGGAAGTGAGCAAAATTTGAGTTGCAAAATTTGATCCGGACAAACAAACGGACAAGAAAGCAAGTTAATAAAAATGTGTTAAAATCCCGAAAATCAGAAATTATTAAAAAAAGAAAGAAAATAAAGAGGTCGCACAGCAGTGAATTAATCAAAGCAAAGAGTTTCTTGTGCGTTATTTTGAGATAATGACTTTGAAAAAATTAATTGTGATGCCACCGATTAATTATTTTCACAAAAAATGAATCCATTGTTCAACAGTAAATAATTTCGAAAGGAATAATAAAAAAGACAAAAAATAAAATGTCTATACTATACTACCCAGCATGGAGCAGCATATAAGAAAACTGCATATTGTATCTCGTTTTCTCCTCATTATGTATATCCATTATAAAACTGCTGATGATGGGTCATCGTCGTCCGTCGGGTCAAATGTGGAGCTTGAGTGGCGCCGCTGCCAACGGGGTGGTGCAGAAGGAACACACGGGTCCCTGGACGCCGTGTCCGAAGAAGATGGCGACGGAGCAGTCGAGACACACGACATGCCCGCAGGGCACGAATGCGTGCGAACGTCGCTGGTCCATGCAAATCTGGCACATCTCCTGCAAAAACACCGTCGTTGTGTATAGACTATAGAGACAGCATTTATGCACTCTGAGCCGATGAATGTCACGCGAGCCTGGCGGCAAACAACAATGTACTGCGTATATACTATATACCCTACATACATGACATATATATACACGTGAGATGACGATGAGAGGGGCAGTCCATAAGTTCTGACTCGTTTGACTTATTGCTGAATTATGAGTCATCAGGACTGCTGTATATATACAGCACAAGTGTTTTCCAATAACCCAAGGTCTGCAAAAGTTGTTTGCCAGTCCACGGGACATTTTCTCCAGCATGATAAAATGATCAAAAAGTATTTTATCTTTATTTGAAATTTCAAAAAGACAACGGCAGTTGACTTCATCTGATGAAAAATAAAAGGCTGACTTTTCTCCTATAATAGCACTTCAGACATATTCTCACGAGCTGAAACAAATTGTATCAATTTTTCAAACGGAGAAAACTTCCTTCAAACACACGCCCACCTTTCTAATTTTTCTGAAGAAATTGCACTATATAGCTGCCTCATTTCTCCTTTGCCTAAATTTTTTAAGAAGAACAGAAATTTTTAAATGCTTACTGTAAAGTCTTTTGGACAACACTTTCTGAGTGTGCAGAAAATATCATGACACTTTGCTGGTCTGGGGAACAATTTTTTGGAAATCTGCAAAAACTTTTATGGAAATTTGGGCCCAAAAAGTTTAGGAAACAATGGTATATACAGTGTATGGAACATCCTTGACTGTACTTTGTCACAGCAACACATTCAAAAAAAGATTCAAAAAGAAACATCAGATATATGCAGTGGGACCTCAACATGTGGATATTTCAACTTATATATAGGGATGTGTGAAGGTTAAACAGAAATCTGCCCTGACTTCTGCATGGACTATATGTCTCCCAATATGGACGGACATTTCCCAAACACTTCTAGAAAATTCAAACAAATTTCAGGTATCTAAATTTTGTTACAGGTGGTACCTCACAATCTGACCACCTGATGCCATTTCCCCATCCTACAATTTGATGGTCACATTTGCTGGGAGGTTGACTTGCAATTCAATCTCTGCCCCTCAATTTGATCCACGTAAAGATTAAGAGCATCAAAT
>CAJPEX010003810.1:0-26142 GCA_905338405.1 Notodromas monacha
GGATTAATTTACAACCCCAGGCGCGTCCCGAGACGCGCCAATTTTGGTAAACTCGAGCTATTTGTCCCTTCTCAGGGAAATCGACACCGCCGCTGGTGTCGAGAAAAAATTCCGCACATATGAGGCGCCCTTTCTTGTTGTAGCCCAGCTTTACCCTCAGAATTTTTGAAATCAACGTGGCATTCTTTCTAAGGGTTACCTCCAGGTCATCCAAGGCCATTCCGCCATTTTCATCAACATCCACCTTATATACACCTCGTACATCCACCTTATATAGCTGATCCAGCAAGTAATACTGCTGCAGAGCATCCTACAATATTGCCAAAAAATACTTGAAATAAAGATAAGCCCGACGCATGCTCTTTGATCAAGTTTCAATCATGAAAAAATAGACCATAACTCGTGGATGGGCCCCTTTTGACCCTGGTCAAGGGCATAAGGTCGGAGATGCCGCAATTAGGCGAAGCTCCGACGAGTGGGAATCGATCAAGAGAAGAAAAAAGGAAGGCAACTTCCCCTTCAGCTTCCTATAGGCGGAAACAATCGGTGGAGAGGCTACTTCCTGGGTACTTGATATTCCGCTTTGTCGGCAGCAGAGCGACTGCCGGGAATTCTTCATTTCCTACGCCTTTTTCCTTTTCCGGGCGAGAGTCTCGGTTATTCAAAGTTATCCCCGGATTACTTCCGGATGAAGAACCGGAATTTAGTACTTGTCGACTCGCTGAGCAGCAGTCAGAAGAGGAAAACTGGCTCGGAAGGAAGTACACTACATTACACAGCACAATAATGTGCACCACTTAATGACCGGCAAGAAAAAAAAGTGCTGTTCTGGAGCTTTCCAAAAACACCAAAAAATGTCCAGTCAGATGATGGTAATACCCTTATTGCACCAAATGTTTGCTAACATTCGCCTTTTAAAAAATGAAGTAAAACGTGTATTTTCTTCGAAGTGTCACAACCGAACATCAATTCGAAAAAAAAAAAACATGTCGATTCGGTTCGTGCAGAAAACCAAGCGTTTTTCTCAAAGCTTTCACTGGAAAAATATTCAATTCCGAGGAAAGTTTAGAAGTTCATGAATTATACATTAATATGTCTGTATTTCATCGTGAATAATACCTAAACATACGGTATTGGCTTTTGATTGCATAATTATGTTTCTCTACTGTTTTAAAATACAACTGAAGAGCTCAAATACATTTTTACCACGAAATTGATGCTTCGTAGACGTGACATTATGTAGTAAAATGAATGACTTCACAAACAAAGCAGCAGTAAAAAAAAATCGTGCTCAAAACAGATAATCCTTAGCAATATCAGAGGAAATGAAACGTTAAAACTTTCAAAAAAAATTATTACGCCATTCGAACCGTTGTTTAACGGACTTCTTCTTTTATACGGGCCTTTTCGGACTGGTTCAATAATAGCTTTAGGACGAAATTATTCTCCCGTTTCGTCGAAGTGTTGACGAGGGGATGAAACTGCGTCGGATTCGTGTCGACTTGACGAAGGAAGAGGAGATTGCAAATTGAAGTGAACTTGCCAATTCAATCGGCAGTTACTCGCCAAAACGGGGCCAGTTTCCCGATGGTTCGTCGAATAATTCACAGGATGAGAAGAGAGCTCAGTGATCGGATTCGTGCATCACCAGCAGTGAACTTTTTCACTTCGCCGAAACGGTTGTTTCAATTCAGTTCTTCGTTCTCTCAAAAAAAAATTCGAAGGAATCGCTGCAAGTGCATTATTCAGTCAAGAAAAATTTGAAACAGAAAAATGCATTCATTGCATTCGGGCGTTGGAAAAGCATATAAATCTAAACCAAGACAAAGCGTGATGAAAATTCGGAACAGGATAAATTTTCGGCATGGGATCGCAGCAGAAGTGTTTAAAAATCCAATCACGAAGTGTTCCTTTTCTATTATCAACCTGGAATCCACGAAGCCCCATTTCAGCAGGGGCTGAGCATTTGATCCGAAAGAATAAAGTGGAATAAAAATCTTCAGAATTTGAAAAAAAATCCCAGTTTCCGAAAACACTAGATGATTTCATGTGCATTACACATTAGACTACAAAACAATCGACCAATTTAAAAGCGGTCGGGTTTCCTTATAATGATCAAGACAGACGCGTCAAAATTGTATCCAATAATTAGAAATTATTCTCTTCGCTCACATGATTTATAATTTATCTTCATAAATAAGTAATAATGTCCAAACGTCCGCACCGATGATACTGTGCTAATAAATTCATGCATGAAATAAGATTTAAAACATTTTTGTGTTAAACGATTGTTCAATTTTCTTGCAGCAGTCGGAAAATGAACGCATATTTCAAAATGTCATCGTTTTGATAACTGCACGCTATGCCTGATTTTGAAATCGTAGCCAATATTCTGAAAAAAATTCAGATCTGTGGATATTTTACCTCGTATTTGTGGCATTGCATATATCGTAGACACACGGGATCTGAAGTAAAAAAGACTCCTGTCGTAAAAAGGCTCCTTGAGTCGAAAAAAGACTAACTTTTTTAAAATGCAGAATGACAGACTCATCTGAAACAATCTATAAGGAGCTCTTCCAAATACAGTGAGACCCATACATGCGGACACCTCGACCTGCGGACAATTCGACATAGGGACACTTATTTCCCCAGAAAATATTAATGAAAAAGGCCCAACATGAGGACACTGACTCAACATAAGGACATTTTGCAATAAAATTGCAAATAAATTTCAGGCCAAATTAAAAAAAAAAGATATTTCAAACCCTAAAATTGATGTAAGAAAAGTTCTTGGGCACTTCTCTCACCAATTTACCATCCATTTAGCTAATTTTTAAAAATTTTCTCTATCATAGAGAGGGACTTTTACTTTTTTCACATGAATGTTATTTTTGTAGATGCCAAAATTTCAATTTACAGTACAAAGATACACTATTCAATGCTCCAAATGTTCTTAATGAGTTGAAAATGTATTACTATTTCAAATTCAAGTGGCAAACAATTTTTTTAAGGGAATTCTGAAGAATATTTCTTCCATAAAACACTAATAAAAAATTATTTAATGTAAGTCTATGGGAAAACATGACTCAACTTGGGGACAATTCAACTTGGGGACACTCTTGATGCACCAATTATGTCCGCATCTGGGGGTCTCACTGTACTGTACCTCAAATGATAACATTTCTATCAGCAAAAACGGCATCGAGTGCCAATTAATTAGTTAAACGCCCCCGAGGCATTGAAGTTACTGGAGTAAAAAGGTTTACAAATCGGCCTGCTAAATTCCAGTCAAATAAAAAAAGCTTTGAAAAGAAATCTGAGACTCTTTTCAGGATCCCTCTTGGAACCTTTGAAAACAACATCGTGTCCCAAACAATTGCAAAAAAAAAGCTCTCGGATGACTATACTAACTGGAGTACGGACAGTTGGGCTTGTCAGAGAGTCTTGTTGAAGGGTTGTCAGAGTCTGTCCGCAATTACCAGGAATGCGGGATTCCCACTGCAAGGAAGAAACTTCGCTAAAAAGGGGGCGTGTGAGAAGGTGAGGAACCAGGGAAAAAGGTGTTGACCCAATTTCCACCTGGCTGCTCGTGCGAAATGCCCACGCGAGAAGGACGTGCGTGCAAAAAAAACGAAAAATCAAACCCATGCAAAAATAGAAGATGAGCTGCTGCGAGAAGAAACGTGCATATATACAGAGAAAAGAAGAAGTAGAAAAAAAGAAACGTGCCAACTTCCAACTCGTCCAATCCTTTTCCTCAAGCTGATGGAAAAGAAAAGAAGTCATCACTCAATATTGGAAAAAAAGAAGTGCTGAAAAAATTTAACCCAACTCGTGCAATTTTCTCTACGAAAATTGTTGAGCAAAGGTGCTGCTGAGTCATTAAGGTCAGCTGAAATTAAAACCGTGTTTCGTCTGCCAAGATTAATAGAAAAATGTCGACAGAGTTGAATCATAAAAAGAATATATTGTGAAAAAAAAAACACTTGTACACATTTTCCGCCGCCTTTCGGTGAATCTCAGTGAAAACTGACTCCAAAAGTTTCACCAACATATATTTTATAAATAATAAAAAAAACCGCCTACTTTTCGTTCTTTTAATTTGCCTTCAACTTATCCACGTCGTGTGCAAGATTCATATGAAATTTTAGCGAGACTGACTCCATAATTTAGCTACATTAAGCATTTTAAATTTAGAAAAAAACATAGAATTTTCGTTGTTTTCTATTTGTCGTAAATTTTTCCATGTCATAAAAACCGCTTATCTTAAGTGTAAAATGCGTTCTTTGTTCGAATGCAGCTTCTAACAGACCAATTTGAGTCATTCAAGCTTAAAATAAAATACTTTTCCTTCAATTTCCAGAAATTTAAACAATTCGAATTCTTTCACGGGAGAAATATGATCGATTTTGAACGTTTATATGAAATTTCAGTGAGACTGACTGCAAAATATCAACCGATAATAAGTATTTTAAATAAAAAACTGTCCACTTCTGATTTTTTTTTCCAGTTTGTTCACAACTTTTCAACGCCGTAAAAACAGCTCACCATGAAAGAAAAAAGCGTTCTTAGTTCGAATGCAGCTTTCAACATACCAAACTCAAAATTAAAACTGAAAAAAATAGCTGAATGGGTGGGAAAATGATGGGAAAAGTATCTGTTGCAGAAATAAATTCATTCACCTTCATTTAGAAACAAGGCTTTTGAAGTTGCTGTTTGCACCAAAAGCTTGTGCATCAGTGAGATAAGAATCTGGCATGAAGGTTTTCCAGATTCTTATCAGAAAAGAAAAGTTAGGCTTAGAAAAGTAAAAGTATCTCAAGATCTGTCGATTGGGTCAATTTTTATGTGATACAAGAAAAGTTGGAAAACATCTGTGGCTTTAATTTAAATGTTTGTGGAATTTTCCAAGTGTAAAATTCGCGGAATTATTCGCTTCGGACGTTTGTGCGTTGGGAATTGCGCAATAGGCACAGCATCTTTTCTTTGCTGATTTAATTTCTTTTTGAAACTGAGTTTTTATTGCACAATGCAAGATCGTATTTGCTGATTGTGCGTGTGATGGTTGTCTTCATGAAACCTGTGTTCAGAGACAATAATAAGAGTCCTCTTTTAACATCTGTTGGGGAAACGCCATGCAAAATCCGGTCATCACATAAAAAACCGCGCCGCACGCCGAACACAATAAAAACCAATACATAAAAAACCGCGCGAAAATCTTGATAAGAGTTCCAACCCTCAAAGGGAAGGAACTCACCAAAACCAGAGGATGCTCTAGCTTCTCTTATTTTCTGCAGCCATAATGTAGTTTTGTACTTTTAAAATTAAATTCCCTTGGAGGTTGGGTAACTGCCTCAGCACTCAGATGTCTCTTGCATCTGGAATGTTTTTAATGCAGCTTAAAATTTGCAATAAATACACTGCTCAAATGTCAAAAATTGAAACAATTTGAATTCTCTCGCATGAGAAATGTGATCTAATGTTCATCTTTCAGATGAATTTTCAGTGAAACTCCAAAATTTCAACCAATGAATATTTGAAATTAAAAACCATCTAATTTTCGTACTTTTTAGAAGTTTTTCTTCAACTTGTCAAAGTTGGAGAAACAGCTTCTCATGGGTGTAAAATGCGCCCTTTGTCTAACAGACCAATTTCAGTCATTTGACTTGAAAGTCAAATAATACATTTCTTCCATTTCGAAAAATAAAACAATCTTAATTCTCTTTTCGGGAGAAATATGAGCGATGTTCAACGTTTAAATCGGCTCCAAACGGCAGACGTGACACCAAACGGGTTTCAAGCAAATCTAAACTTGAAAAAAAAAAATAATTAATCATAATGTTTCTCAATCAACAACAAAAAAGATAAAACCAAAAGAAACATTTCAAGGATCAATTACGTGACACGTTATTCAGTTACTTCGGAAAGGGTGCAAATGTGGAGCAAGACGACGCCGATGTCGATCCTTAGAACCATCGCCTCACATCTGTTTGTGACAATGACTTTCCAAAAGCTGGCGAGAAATTGTATCAGCTATTACCTAATAGCCCGCATGTCAACACCATGCCATGTTCCCCCTCACTTGCGTAAATCTTCCGTTTAAAACGACGTCGCTTGAGAAATTATAAAAAATAACTCAGGAATAACTTATTGTGGAGAGGTTTTCCGCGCAAAGCATAGTAAGAAAAAAAAAGATGAAATCAAATCCTTCATTTTCCATTCATAGGAATATTCTTTCGTCACCATACTGGGCCACCCCCCCCCCCCCCGGGGTAACATTAAGCAAAATATTTTGTCAAATAAAAATAGGTGAAAAGAAATATGTGAATGTTTCGTACAGTGCAGTACTTGGTTCATTATCCGACGATATAAGTCATATTCGGGGAAAGAATAACGCCCGGAAGGATTTTTTTTTTTGCGTCAAGCAAAACTAAAATGCGTCGAAAATATCGACGAAGGGTCTTTTATTCATATATCAAATGGGATGAGGAATATATAGCAAAAGGAGACATTTTATCCTACTTAAGAATGAGGATAGTTGCACATTATAACAACAGGATACTTGAGACTTGAGTGTGCCTTGCATACAATTGCGGGGATTATACGAATTTAAGGCAATTTTCCGGGTTTCACGCGTTTCTCTGAACCCTTTTATTTCTTTAAATGTATAATTTCGGGTGTGATCAGTATCTTACTATACAGTACTTCGCTTCATATGGCAGCAAAATTCTTTAGTTCGTTGCTGAGTAGATTCAGGGAGTTTTAAAAAATTGGCAGCCAAATCGAGGAGATCGTTATGGTGTTATTGCAGCGAAAAAATTAGATTATTATCCTTGATGGAATTTGAAATTTGAGTGAATTCAGTGTACTTGGAAGAGCTCGCTAAAGTCGCTATATGGTACCATATAATTAGACGGTAATGTACATACGTACAGAATGTAGATTTCACATATGAAAGACCTCGAAATTTCGAATACTGTATATTCAGCCCCTGAAGAAAATATTTTGATCAATTAACTTTATTTCAATTATTCTCATTCGAAAATTATACACACGTCCCAAATATTCGTCGGGCATCTTCGCTGCTGTTGCCCATGTAGTGAAGATTTCTTTAAAATTCGGATTTTTAAGCTCCAATTTGTTCAAAAACTCCACGCCTGAATTCAATTATGCGTTTCATCGACAAGTTTCGCAAAATGAAATCATCCCGAATTTCGAGTCGTATTTTCCTGCTCAATTGAAATATTTCATCGGGCTTCGCTTTTTTTTAAATACTGGATCTAACAAAATATCTTCTAATTTTCACTAGCAGCTGCTGCAAAAGCGGATCAACTCTTTTACATCATACGGAATCTCTTGGCCCAAAAATGAAAAGTAATATCGACTGAAGACTTTTGAAATTAATGCAGGTGGACCTCATCTATGGAACAATTAATCTCGTCTGCAACAGTTTTCTTTGCACATAAAGAATTTATTTTTAGTCTCATATACGTTTCTCTACTACGAAATTCTCTCTAAGAGGAATTCTTTCCGTGTCTCTAGAATTTCGTTGTAGAGAGAGAGAGAGAGAGTCCACCTTTATAACGGATTTATTTTTAATCGCATGTGATTCCCTCTAGGTGTTAAGTGGGGTTCTCTACAACAAAATTCTCTCCACAACATATTTTTTTTCTCCCTTGAATTTTGTTGTGGAGAAGGAGTCCACCTGTGCATTGAATTTGTTTTCAAGTCCCATACGGTTCTCTCCACATGTTATAGGCATATAGGGTTCTCCACAAAAAACTCTGTCTACAAAAAAATTGTTCTATGTTTCCTTTGGCTCCTTGAATTTCTTTTTTTTTTGAGAGAGAGTCCACTAGTATACAGTACTTTCATATATGTTATGTTGCTAAAACCTGGGAGAAGATCCTTCCGATTGGTATACAAATCAGGAACTGGGTTAAAAGCCGGGTCTCGGAAGTGAACCAGGCCCTGTGGAAAACTAATTGCAGTCTTAGCTTTTCTTTCCGCCGCCTCGCAATAATAAGCCGTCGACTTTCCGGCGCCAGAAACGGGAGGTTTCATCTTTTTTATTGGCAACAACAAGAGCTTCAAGAGCTTCAAAGGGAACTAGTCATTCAACTCTGAATTTCCTCCAAGATATTCTCCAGGCTTCTCTTTTGTCTTTTTTGGACTACCCAGGGGAAATGACCCCTCTTTGAAAATAAAAAAAAAATTTAAAAATGGGAGAAAAATGCCGTCAACAGCTCAATTTAATGGAAATCTCAATTCAGGGCCAATGGTTTTCAAGTCCCAAGATTTGGTCATGTGTCAATATTGTCAATGAATCAGGGTTGCAAGCCAGTGAATGGGCACCAACAAGCGATGTTTTCTTCACATTTTGTGCCAAAGATTTTACAAGAATGATTATATGCTAATGTGCTAAATTATGCTAGTACCCTTCAAAAAATGCCAGGGACACGATATATTTAAAGATAAAAAATTTTGTGAGAACTCAACCCTTGGACAATGGAGGTTTCCTGGTCATCTTGAGGCAAAGTCAGGATTTTTGTTGGAGGGAGGGGTATTTCACTGTAACCAAACGTCAGTGAAATGCCCCCAATGCAGGTTGCCAAGGCCTAAGTTGGGAAAAATCTGAAAGCTCCAATATGTCAATCCCATGCTGGGAATGCATGAAAAGATGCCACCCAAGGAGGATTTTTTGTAGTCAAAATGTTCTGCAGGATTATAAAAAAAATGTTTGACTTTTTCCCAACATAGGCCTTTGTTCAAAAATCATATATTTTTCAATTTGGAGCCCTCATGGGGACAAAATTTAGCAAGAATATCCTGACTTTGCTGAACAATGGTTGAAAGGGAACTACAGTATAAGCATTTAACTCCGTATTTCTGAAATATATTCTCAATTAAGGCTTTTATTTATTTTTTCTTTGGACTACGCAGTGAAAATTATCATTCTTTAAAAAAATGAGAAAAAATAGTGTTACCCACACAATACAGTGCTAGCTTCACTTTCTGCCATACATTTGCCCTGAAGAAATACTTTTCTTTTTGCCATTCCATCTGCATACCACCATCTTTATTCAAAGGTACTGTTACCATGTCAGAATAGATGGTCAGGCTATAAAGGTTGACTGTCTAAAGCCACCAACAAGAAGAAAATAATACGTTCTTCATAGAAAAGGATGAAATCATGAATTTGCTCAGCTCAGTTGCTTCATGCAACAAGCAAAAACCATTCCAAAAATGTTTTCATTGTATGAAACACGTTTCTCTGGGAAAGAATGTCAAAACTTCATTATTAGAAAGATAATAGCGTCCTCAATGAACAACAACCGTTCATCTTATGACTTCAAGGACCCATATTCAATTCAACTCTGCAGGTATACAGCAGAGCTTGAACAAGTGAAATTCATAAAACTCTTGAAATAAAATAGTCAGAAGAATGAATCAGGAAACAAGAAGCAAATATTAAAATTCGAATCCCTATAAACAGTATAATGAAAATAATAAACATGCTTTAAAAAATCTGGAAAACGAATTTGCATTCAAACGCGCATCAACTCTTGAATCCAAGTTCCAGAATGAAATTCAAATATTCTCCGAGTCAAAAATAAAATAAAATGAAATAAAACGTCTCCCTCGCACATTTATGAACGGACTCTGGTCACAATTACTCCGGTCCAGAACAATTATCGCCAAAAATGTTCCCTGATTGGATCAGGAAGTGGAGTCTTCCGCATTAATCGGAAATAATGATGAATCATCCATTTCATCTCTTCCGGGATCCATCGCCAAATTTTTCTCGATTATCAAAAAAAAATTGAATTTCTTTCCGTTCCTAGATTGAGTTTACTTTTGATCGGCCAGAACATGTTCACGCGATATCTGGCTCAACGCCACGTCGCTTTACATTTTCTACCCACTGGATTTCTTCACTTTTTCATAATTTTCGGAAGAAAGAAGAAAAACGTCGCAGGACCAGAGGCAGACTGTTTAGCTTTCCGAACAAGCAGCAAACAAACAATGTACGACCGGTGAACCAAGTTCAATCAACCTCACTTTGAAGAAGCTGAGCAAGCACCTGCTGAACACGCCCTGTGCTAATCAACCTGCTCCAAAACTAGTGTAAATTAGAGATAGGAAAAGAAACTAAGGCCCCCATAGTTTACTTCCAGAAGCTGTTCTGACAGACTTCTTCGCCTCTCGACGTTTTCTCTCTTCTTTATGTTTGTGGAACCCGAAAAAAAATCCCGACGCCCGGCAGACAAATAAACCTTCCAATTCCGAAGTGAATGCGTTATGTAACGCTTTTTCTCGGGCCGGAAAAGCTTCTGAGGGAATTTACCCGATCATGCCACAAAAAATAACTCAACAGTCGACTTAATTTGAAAAAAAAATCCGATCTTTTTTTGAAGAGTGAGACCCCGAAATGCGGCCATAATTGGTGCTTGAACCTTGTCCCTGTGTCAAAATGTCCACATGTTGAATCACATCAATGGGAACTGATTCAGTGGGTTCTCCAGTTCATCCAAAAATTTGGAATAAATCCCCAAAACCCTGAATAAACGGTGTTTCTTCACTGAAAGATGCAGAAAATGACCATGTGAAAGAAAACTCAAATGGATCTGATTGCATGGCATCAAATGGACCTCAAAAAGCAAAGAAAAACTACAGGTCTTGCTATACTATGTATATAGAGATGCTGGAGAATGCTCTTAAAAATAAGCACAAAAATTCAACTACTCTTTATTATAAATTCATGTACATTTATAATTAAATTCACCTTTCATAAGTTTACAAAAATCATTTTCTTCAAGAAGTATCAAATTTTGGGGAATTTTTTCTGGAAACGTTGGAAAAGTATCTGCATGCAAAAATATTGTCCAGATATTGGGTCAGATTTTTTCAACATTCCAAATGTCCACATGTCGAATCGTCCGT
Source organism: Notodromas monacha (assembly GCA_905338405.1). Classification (NCBI taxonomy): domain Eukaryota; kingdom Metazoa; phylum Arthropoda; class Ostracoda; order Podocopida; family Cyprididae; genus Notodromas; species Notodromas monacha. The sequence continues at coordinate 10,945 of CAJPEX010003810.1, forward strand.
ATTTCGTGGTCGCACTATATTGTAATACAGTATATTTGACATTTTATGCTTTCTTACTGCTCATCACGGCTTCAGACTGAAAATTTTCGGAAACTTTTGAGGAGCGTGAGGTTTAGAAACTTCCAAATTTCTTTTTGATTTTCACTGTCTGTGAGAAAAAAAAACGGCTAAAATCATTTGAAAACACGTGGGAAAAATATTCACGCATAATCGTGTCATTCTCGAAATTAGCGACTGAAAGTTATCATTCATTTATAAAATTGCCCCCATACATTTTCAAGATTAGTGGCAACAACATGTTTTTCTCGAGATTTCCTTGCGGCTTTTTCTGAATAAATCGAAACCTCATATTTTTCTTGAGGACTTATTTTTAATTTTCGCTGATATTTTAAAATTATTATCAAGAATGGACTAGCTTCGAATGATCAACATTCTTTGGAAGAAAGACAAATGCGATAGCAGAAAAAAAATTCGTTTCATGAAAAAGAAGAATTGTTTCGAAGCCTGGCAATTTTTTTGCGCATCAATGTCGTAATTCTCGCAAGATAAAATCAACATATCAAAGAAAAAGTAAAAAGAGATTCATCATGTCTTTGTATAGTCGTGAAATAAAGCCCGGTACGACAAAGTACCTCGATTTTTCAACCTTGCGCATCGCACGATTCCCGCCGGGCGACCGCCGAGAGCCCCGTCATTTTCGGCACTCAAAACCCACAAAAAGTCTCACACAAGCCCCGCAATAAAATACAAAGAGCAAAAAAAAAAAAATGTATGCTAGGTACCTACAGCAGTTAAGTTCAAGACACCCACGAGTCAATAGGACAGTGGAATACGGGTATTAAAATATAAGAAGAGCCCGACTCGAACCTTGAACTGATTTCCTAACCTAGCGGATCGCTCGGGGCCCGGATTTATTCGCAAGCGTGAGACGCATAATTCGCGTAACGACTCGGGGCTCGGGTTTCATGGCTTCTTCACAAAGAAACCTATCATTAGGACTCGGTAAATTTTTGAATAGACATTTTGTAACTCGAATTATCTTGTCTTCGATTCATCCAACGCAAAATTGAACCGGCCTGATTTGAATAATTTTAGTCAAATTACGGGAACACAGCGACTGCCAAGAGGGGCAACCTTGAGACGTAAATTGAATATGAATACAATTTTATAAAGTTGTATGCGTTCATAAAGTCGGAGCATTGAAATTATCATAATTAAAGAAACATCCCTGAAATGCTTCTGATCTGCTGAGAAACATTTTGAAGTAAAACAGTTGGCAAATTAGTATGGAGAGATTTGGTCAGCTGAGCAAAAAGGCGGCGGGACGATGCATTCTGGATAATTGGTATAGAAAAGTTCAATTTTCTTTTGAAATCGCAGGTTTCTGAATTTTAAAAAGGAGTTTGATTAAGTGCATCATTTTACATAAAGAATTTATTTTTAAGTTTCTTATTTCTTTCTGAGACCTTTTAAATCTTAGTCAAATGTCTAAAGACTCGACACATGCTGCCAACAAAGGTCAAACCAACACAAGGATGAACTTTTGGCTGTGGATCAAAAATAAATATAGAGAAAATAAAAAGGCAAATTCAGCCATGCAGGGATAAGGCTGGTGATTCTTGGTGGAGTCCCTAAATTAAGATTACACCATATTTCAAATTTGTCCCAACACAGCGAAGTAAATTTCGACAAGACTCTGGATTATTTTCACAACAGGTATAAAACCTCCCAGAAAAACCTTTCTTTAAAACAACCATTTTTAACAGCAGCACAAAGTGGACTGCTGATGATGATGTCCTATAATTTTGGTTATCTATCAATTCCTTCATCATGTCCTTCATCCAGTATTCTGATGAAGGATGGATTTAAGGAAAAGGCCTGTGATTGGCCAGAAAATAATGAATCACAGACATCATGGTGCCAGAAGTTTTGAATTTTGGGGGAGGGGGACATTTGTTGCCAGTTTTCACCAGACTTTATTTTCTTTGGTGGTTTCACACTCAATTTCATTTTACCCAAAATTGAATTTATGCCTCAATTATGCCACCTGACTCCAGCAAGACAGCAATAAAAATTCAGAAAATTATTCACCATAATTCATGATGAATAATTGATAGTTTAAACTATTTTTAAAGGATAGCTGATAAAACTATGAACTCACCACATTTGCATTCCAACTTTAAAATTTCAATAACTGAAGGGGTCTTAAATGTGAAATACTGAAAGTGGAAAAAATTGCAAATGTTTGCAGTTAGAAAAATCCTCGGCAATGTTTAACCAGAAAATTCAATTTATTTAAGAAGTTCTCCAAAGGTTTTAGAAGTAGGTTTCACAGAAGAAAATATGTAGACACACAGAAAAGCGAGGAACATGATACATGTACCTCGCCACGAGCTCTTAATCCGTTTTGCACCACTGAATAAAAAAACATTTGTCGAAATTCTCGTGCATTCACATCGTGGCAATCGTAAGAATTCGCGTCGTATAAGGAAAATTTAAGCACACGCTAAAATCGCAGGATAAGCGAGAAATATCTCACACTTGAGTGACCTGACTCATGATCATAAATTAAAATTAATTTCGTAGTTGGCTAAATATTAATTGTTATACAGTATTATATTGTTGATTACTGTACATTTGAACACGAAATCGTGGCGAAGAAGAAACGAAATCGCGAGCAACCTCGAATTATTAAGTGATGCATTGTTTTTTCTTTTCAAATCTACAGTAAGAATCAATAAAATATGTTCCCGCACCAGCACCAAATCCCGATTTGGCTCGAAATCTGACAATAAAATAAATCTCCAGTGGATTGCAATGTTTTTCGAGAATATGTCTGTACATCACTTGAAATATTTTCTCACCTACATTTTAATATATGCAAATAGAATAAAATATAATATAATATAACTTCTTACATAACACTCTGTACTCAACCCATCAAATCCAACTGCTTCAGTACTCATTCGAAAAATGCAGTGGAGGCCAAAAATCTCAATAGCAGAAGCATTTCTCCCTCGACAAATACATTGTAGAAATGTAAATTCCACTTTTTAAAAACATATATCCATGAAAAAGTCAAAAACAGAAACAAGGTATAGAAGTTTTGATGCTGCTCGTGTTCGTAAACCTCGATTATGGAGAGGTGTCGGATTCTCGCTCGTCGACATTTCTCGTGACGTACGTGTCTGAGGTCTTCGCTGTATATATACTGTATTCGTTCGAAACACTATTATTCAAACAATATACAGTATATACTTTTCAAGATCATGCAAGAAAAAATGTATGCTGTGATTGGAATCGCCCCGAGCGACTTCCTCAAGTTTTAAATATATTGATTGAATATTTCTTTCTAAATGTATACATTACTAGGAAAAACCGCTACATGCGATTATAGAATTATTTTTCCATGTATCTACGCTCAAAAACATTTTGAAGTCGAGACGCTTTCAATTCAGGTGTGAAAAGAACCCGTAAATGCAAATAAGATAAACTTTCAGTGCCAAAATTTCAAAGCGATCAGTCGGACGTCGCAGCGTTTTGCCGAAAATGTGACAGATCATCTTAGAAAATGTTTCCCATTGAAAGAAAAAAGGTCCTCTTTCTCTCAATTTCAACTTTTTCCAGGAAACAATTTCGAAATTTTTGTTCACTTCAATGTTTTAAAATTCACGATTGATACAAGGAGAGGGTCTCAATTAATCTTGAAATATGAAATTCTCAGTCGCCCCATACTCCTGAACAAAATACAGTATTTTGAAAATGTTTTGCAATGTTGGTAAGCCCCCATTCAAAAGATATGGCATCAATTTGGAGTCTCACCAGCATAAATTCTTGCTTGAAACGCCAAAAAATATTCAAAGAATGCTCTCTCCCTTGCTAATATTTTTTTTAATCAAAGCAAAGGATTTTTTCATTGACACTCATTCTACGTTTCTGGAAACCATCCAAAAATACTGTAGAATAAATCTTTCCACCATCCTGAGTAATGAGAAAAACACACCAGTCAGGCAATCCTGTTGAAACGTTTGAATGCAATACAGAATACAGTTTAATTTTTAAAAATTGCTTTCGCTACAGAGTTTCCTTTTGACTGCGCGGGTGTAACAAAAGAAGCCTTCAAAACAAATTGGTAAAACCCAGCTAAGACGCCAACCATATTTTTTTTTTCGGTTGAAGAACAATCCCGGAAATTATTCAGCACAAGACATAACACGTAATCCTTTTCCCAGACAATAATTCCCTTCCGCGCCAAGGGTTTCCGGAAAATCTCCTGACCTTCAGACGTGACCTCTCTTGGCTTAATATAGCTGAAAATCGAAGTCTCGCGTGATGTGTCAAACTATACTTTCCAAGTTATTTTTTTCTCATTTTTTTCAAAAGAACAAGAGACATAATTAGACTACAGGAGTGTTTCATGAAACGTGATCCGCAGAAGTTTTTTTTTTTTTTTTTTTTTTTTTTTTTTTTTTTTTTTTTTTTTTTTTTTTTTTTTTTTTNGTTCCGCAGAAGTTTTTTTTTTTTTTTTTTTTTTGCCGGTCCGCCGGAATATTTTCAGTAGCATAGTAAATTCATGAAAAGCAGCAATGAAGTCTGTTCTATTTATTTTAAATTTTGGAAAGACAGTGGAATTTGAAATTATATTTGATGAAGACGAAAGTTGGCTTTACTCTAAATAACACGTCAAATAAATATTTCACATGTGAAATACATTTATTCAACTGTCCCTTCTCAGAAACCTTTCTTCAAGCTCGCCTTTCTAATATTTTTTAAAAATAAATTCCACTATATATCTGCTTTTTATTGGCTTTTGAATTAATTTTTGCGAAGAAGCAGAATAATTTTTAATGCTTGCCATAAAGTCTTTTAAGCATCACCTTTTTGGGCCTGAAAAACTGTTATGAAACTTGGCCAGTCTACAGATTTATTATTTTTTATTTGCTGGCCCAAAAAAATGATATTTTGAACGCTTAGGGGCCCGAGTCTTTCCAACGGGTTGTGGGTTAAAAAAATGTCCTGCACTTATAAAGTCGGTAGTGTTTCGTGTTAGCACTAGTCTTCAAAGTATCGTGTGCTAAAAACGTTGAGAGTCCAGCTTGGCTGTACGACTTATACAGTGTATTTTATTATATCTTACACAGTACAGCACTTCATGAGATAGAGGGAAGAAAATGCATTCACCCAGCTTGGTGTGCAGTGCTGGGAAACTCGTTTGTCAATAAAAAATAATAATTCTAGGAAACCCAGCGGTTGTCGTCTCGAATCCCGGAAAAAGAGAGTTTACACAATCCATGTTTCTTCAGACTCTGACACTGAATATCTCCATTCCCATGAAAAAGTCGCGGATGTGTCAAGGTTAATGGCATCATCATCCTTATTCAAAAGCCCCCGCAGAAAAGTCAGCTGTGAAAAATTAGCTCGAACTTTTGCCCTGCAATACAGTAATCTTCTAAGGGGGACTGGAAATTTGAAAATAAAGTGTTGCCATTTCTCAAAGAAAAGGTTGTTATTTACTTTCGAAAAATCAGTCAAACCTCTACCTTTTCTTTTTAAAAAATGGGTGAAGGAAACAAAGAAATCATGCAATCATTCAAAAACGTGAAGAGGACAACGGGATTTTTTAGAGGTCAATAACTTACACGTGATCAGGCTTCAATCAATAAACAGGGTACATTTAATACCGTAATTTAATGAGGCCCTGCATACTTTTTTTTTTACCAAATATAAATTATTCAGCCAAATGCATCTTTTGACTGCAATTAAATAAGGAATCACTAAATCGAAAAAATGATCAGAATAAGTTGTCTGGAATTTTAGCAGTATTCAATTACGCGTTTTTCACGGGGTTCTTTTTCCGAATAATGCCTTACTGTCAGGGCAGTTCGCAGTGAGAGGTTTTAAATAGGTTATTATCTCATATAATTTTTCTTAGGATGCAGCATTTGAAAATGGTCGATTCGCGAAATTCTTTTTTTTTGCACATTTTTTTTTTCAAACAAACTCAAGGATTCGACCTCGAACTTCTACAGAAAGCAGCTACTGCTAATCTCAAACCACTAAATTAACACTTCATCTCGCTCCAGTAGCTTTTTTTTCCACGCTCAACACCTCCTTTACTCGTCCAACTTAGGCTTGGGCAGGAGTTGTGCCGTAACCCGATCACAAATCCCGGCCCGACGTGTCGAACCGTTCGTAAATACTCCACTCTCCTCCCGTCGCGTCGATTTTTCGACACTGTCGCGAACCTCCAATTAACGGCCGACAGACAGCCTATTGAGGAAAATTTTACCTCGGATAATGGATGTCTTGATAAACGCACATTTTGCTCGTCCAACTCGGACTGAAAATCCGAAGTTGTTTTCCTTCATGCAGATGAACTTTTCCAGATGTCTTCCATCAGAATAACCTTTCAGTGAAATTGAAAACAAATCATTTATACGTTGCGCGAAATTTTTAGAATAACTATTGAATATATATGGTGCTTAGTTTGAAAAACTGCAACAGACAATTTTCTTTACTGAGATGATACACAAATTGAGATTTAGTAATTTTAAATGAAAATACCATCCAGAAAAATATTGAAAAACAGTTTTTTTTAGAATTTAGAGGGACCATCAGTCCCTCTATTAGGAACTGTTCTTGAAAATATTTCTGTGATGAATGCTGCATGATGCTAATATTATAAATATTCAGAGTAATATTGAGTTGAGCAATACAATTTATATTTTATTTGCTCTTGCTGATTCAAGGTCTAGTCATCAAGCATATTATAAGGGAACCTTCGAAGCGTCTTCAAATCTATAGTCATTCTGTTTGGTTTTCGTAAACTCAGGACTTTTTTCGTTGGCACTAAAAGAAAGTTTGCCATAATACTTGCATACATATAGCTTCATATAACTTTTTGATTGAAAAATTCGATTAATTTGGCAGCTGGTGTTATCCGTTATTAAAGTATTTCATGACAGTATCATACCTGCATTTTCATTTCACCAAACCTTGATGAATTCATATTTGCTGGACTCATCCTTATATGTATGCAACGCGGAACTTCAATTAATGAAAAATTGATTCGCGGAATGAAAAATTGAATTTGCTAGAAATTTATTCTGTAAACGCAGGAAGTGGAACTCGTACTTCTAATTGTTATCGCGAAAGTGCTTTCTTCCTCGTTTTTCGGCTAAAAAAATCTATCATCTGAGTTGAACACATTACAAAAACGGAATTTCAGAAACGGAGTTCCACATAATTGGACGTTTTTGTATGACGAATGTTGCGGTTTAGTTCCAAAGGAAAAATTGCGTTTGTTGATCGACCAGCAGCAGCTACTCTGGTCAAAAGTTGCAAAAAATACCATAATTTTGCACTCTTGACGAAATTCGAGCGTTTCCTTCGATAACCAAGCAATCATAATATTTCACTGAATTTTTTTCTTTGTTTCAGACCGATGTTTTCAAAAGGACTGGAAATGTTTATTTTTTTTCATGGAATGATGTCGTGCTCGGGGGAATGTCGACAAGCTGTCTCCTGTGGGAAACGTGGAATCGAAACGTACGTGTCCTCGCTTCTGCTTCCGGCAGAATTTTTATTTTTTTTATTTATTTCATTTCATGTATCCGAGAATAAATGTCCTCATGGATGAAATGGTGCTTTCAGTCGAAACCCTTCGACTTCCGAAATTCGCCTGATCATTAATTCCACGTCTTTTTGAATTTATTCGTGTGTCTCTTTGTCACGAATATACTTTTGGGTTTTCGGAGGATGTGTCTCAGGAATGTCCTGGTGACAGGATGTCGAGAGGAATGAAAGTCGCGGTTACGCATGAAAAATGCGACGTTTGTGGCAGACGAAAAGGAATGCATAGATTTCGGGAATGAAGCTGATTTTCTTTTGCCGGATTTACTGTACGGAAGCTATGTTCTTCCATTTTAATAAGGAGAGCAGACGACATTATTCACAAAACATGGTTATTCATCTGTGTCTTTTGTCTGGCTTCTGCTTTTTCGCTGATTTACAGCAGAATTAAAACTTTTCTTCTCCTTTTCTCACGAAACGATATTCAGTATATACGGTATTTCGTTTTCTGTAGAGGGGAAATTCAAATGACCGATGTTATGCGAATAAATTCAATTTTTTTAAATGTACAAATTCTGCTATAGCTATAGGATGATTTCAGATTTGAAGGTCTCGTCAGTGTATCCGATGAAATGATCATCTTGAATGTGTTCAATGTCGTCTGAAACCCCATGCATAAATTCCACATTCAAAATACAATACTGCGATCAGCATCTCATACATAACAAATAATGAATCGCTGAAGTTGTTTGCCAATAAATACTGAGGATGTATCAGAAAGAACTGGACCCCTATATATCGCCAACTTTCACTGCTGGAAAATAGGTAATGATTTGCTACTTTTCACGTGTGTCACTCCTATGATACAGGATGTAATACATAATGCAGTTAAATTTCCGCAATGACTTACTTCTGCTGACAAGTATAAGTCTAGACACATTTCTCATGCATTCACTAGCAAGACACTTTTGACAAATAAGAAATAAAGTCCAGTACCTACAGTTGATTCTGATTTATGTGGTTTCTAATGCGCAAGATTCTTTTGTTAGATCTTAAATGTAGACAATTGATTTGACATTTCACCCTTCTTGTTGAGCAGATTACTCTTGAGAAAATTTTGTCGAAGAAAGAAGAATTCCAAATTATTCATTTGGCATGTGAAAAGTGTCATGTGCATCCTCTTTTGTGAAGTACAGTACAATATTTCTCAAGTTTTGGAAGGTTTTTTCCCAACTTGAAATACAATGGAGTACGGTACTGTACAACAGCAAAGTTCTTCAGAACAAAAACTTCTTTGTTGGCATATTGGTTTTCATCTTTTGCACAAAAACACTGAAAAGAGTTCAAATGATTTGGAAATACATGCAAAATAATCTTCAGTCACTTGGGAGGATGGAACTTGAAGATATTGTATCAATATATACATAATGTGTCAAGTTGAGAGCCAGAAAATTTAAAGAAAGCAATGCAACATCCATGCAAGCATTTCATTGTCAGTATATAGGGGTTTAAAAACCCCAAAGACCTGCCATATCAATTGGAAGTTGCTTGCTGGCTGCAATTGTTATCAATTCCTTTAAATTTTTTCTCAACACATTTTGTACTATTTGCGCTTTTCTCCAAGCATTGTTCCTTACATACAGTCAGATTATGAAGGAGCATAAAAAGTCACCATTTGCATATGCATAACAGCTGTTCAAACTGATGGGAAGGAAATTGTTTCTGTCCCAGGGTTAATACAGGTGGTACCTCACAATTTGACATTAATCTGTTTCTGGACTAGTTTCAATTGCAAAGTGATCAAATTGCAAGACACTTCATGACATTGAGAAATATCAGCACAAAAATGTGAAAGAAATGTCCAAAGCAGGTCACATTCCAGGGCAGAGGTTGAATTGCAAGTCAACCTCCCTGCAAATTTGACAGTCAACTTGCGTGATGGTCAAATTGCAAGACACTTCATAATCTTGAGAAATATCAGCACAAAAATGTGAAAGAAGTGGCCAAAGCAGGTAAGATTCCAGGGCTGAAGTTGAATTGCAAGTCCACCTCCTTGTAAATTTTACAGTTAACTTGCGGGATGGTCAAATTGCAAGACACTTCATAATTTTGAGAAATATCAGCACAAAAATGTGAAAGAAGTGGCCAAAGCAGGTCACATTCCAGGGCAGAGGTTGAATTGCAAGTCCACCTCCTTGTAAATTTTACAGTCAACTTGCGTGATGGTCCAATTGCAAGAAACTTCATAACATTGAGAAATATCAGCACAAAAATGTGAAAGACGTGGCCAAAGCAGGTCACATTCCAGGGCAGAGGTTGAATTGCAAGTCAACCTCCCTGCCAATTTGACAGTTGGCTTGTGGGATGGTCAAATTGCAAGGTACCATCTGTACCTGTACATTGAATTTTGTTGTGAAAGGGGGGTGGGGGTGGAAACATGTTTTGAACCTTGTGAATGCCAACAAATGGCAAATAAGCTTGCATATCAATCAATCAAAGAACTCACACTCACCTGAAGCATGAGCAGGCAGGTGTGGGGCAGCATCAGACACCAGTAGCAGACCATAGATGGCAGTGAGTGCAACAAAAGACAGGTAAGCAGCAAGTAAGGCACAACCAGTCCGCAGCACCACTGGAACCACCCAGCCTCGGCGCCACAACCATTCTCCATAGCTCTCTGATACATCCACCAATGAGTCTCGCTGCTGATGCTCTGATGCCAGCACTGGCATCGGTGGCGTCTTTATGGCGCTGCTGCTGCTGCTGCTCGTCGTCATCATCGTCAGCATTCGTCGCCAGGCTGTCATAATGTCGTGGGTGTCGGTCACGGCGTAATCGTCGTCGTCGTGGTCGTCCACCCGAGCACCAACACCGAGCTACCACGGACAACGGCTCCCACTACTGCGGTGCTCGCGACCACACTCATGTGGGACTGTTTTGTGTGGGGCTGTTTTCCCTTTTTTTTTGTTCTCGCTTCCCGTTTCTTTATGCACGCTCTGTCCTGTTATGTTCTGCTCCTGTCTGTCTGTCTGTCTCTCTCGCTATAACGGCCGTCTCTCTCGCACACACGCAACCACGCACTTGCTTCGGTACTACAGGCCGTATTTTGTTTCAATTACGTAACGAAAAATGAAAGTAATGACCTGCGGAAACAAACGTGCATAGGTACAGTAATTAATTTCATTCCGAAATTTATCTTACTCCGAATAACCTACTGTTTTCATTCGAGTCTCTCTCACTTGAATTACCTTTTTTCCTTGCACAACAAAAAAATTATGAACGAATGATCGGTTGCATGTCATATTTTTTCAAAAGACGTTTCGAAGTCAAAGGTGAAACAAAATCTTTTGAAACACAATTCGGATGCTTGCGATGGTTTTTCCTCGAGTGACACAGCATTTACTTTATTTCGATTGCGTAGCAAAAAATTAAACTAATGACGTTTGTGGAATACATGTATTGTACTGTGTTGCGGCCGAAGCGGCGCTGCTCCAGCATCCTGCTGAAACCAGCCCAGAAAACTTGATACATTTCCAAGGCCAGTGAGCCTCGCAAAAATCCTGTTTTTGCAAGACTCACTGAGCCTCACTCAAGGACAAGAAGTGGTCATCACTTCTTTGATTTCATTGAAATTGGCCAATCCTGAGCCAGGAAGAAATCACCTGATTTATTCCTGACCCAGTCCAAGCACCTGGGTATAAAAACCCTTATTCATCTTTGAGAGGAGAAGTCAGAACTTAGTGTTAAAGGGGCTTTTAACTTCAAATTATCTCATTCAATATTCTGAGCTAACCATTGACACTGCTATCAAAACCATTGAATTAACAGCCAATTGATGAACTAGGCAATGAGAATGAACTCCTCTGAAAACAGTTTGAGTTCTTATTCAAAACTTGCATTCTGAGAACTGGGCAATGAGAATGAACTCCTCTGAAAACAGTTTGAGTTCTTATTCAAAACTTGCATTCTGATGGCTGCACAATTCAATTCCTTTGTCTGGGATCCAATGGACCCATGACATACTGTATAAGGTAATTGAAATTTCTGTACTCCAAATAACGTACTGATGTACCGTATTAATTCGAAGGTATCACAACCCCATACTTTTTTTGAGCGCAAAAATTTCAAAGGAATGCATAAAAGAAGTTTTTAGCGTCTTTAATTTTTCCAATGACGTTTCAGAGTCATAAATAAAATAAAATTGAAACACAATGCGGGTGTTCGTAATGATTTTTCGTTGAACGAGGCAAGAATTTATTTCGATTGCGCAACAAAAATGAATGATATGTGGAACAGAAATGTAAGGTAATTGAAATATCTGTACTCCATATAAAGTACCGTATACTGTACTGTATTCATTCGAAGGTGTCACAAAACAATTTTTGTCGCAGGCAAAAAAAAAAAACAGAGAAATCTGAAAACGAAGTTGGTTTTGTCTAATATTTTTTCAAAGTGACGTTTCAGAGTCACACGTGAAAAATATTTCAAAACGCAATTCAGATGTTCGCATCGATTTTCCTTGAAGGACAGGAGAATTTATTTCGATTGCGTGACGAAGAATGGAAGTAATGATCTGAAGAATACTCCAACATACGTAAGGTATTTGAAATTCGTGTACTCCAAGTATTCGCTCGAGAATGTCTTACACACGATATGTTATTAGCGCGCACAAAAATAAATGCATAAACGGGCATGCAATTCAGTTGCCATTCAGATTTTTACCGTGATTTTCCGTTGGAAACCCAGAAAAGTATTCCAACTGCATAAAAAAGTGAAGCGGTCAAAATCAGAATAGATATTTAATGCTATTGACATTTCAGAATTTCAGTTGCAGTACTGTATTTCCCCTAATGTGTGAAACCCGCATTTTCTTCATGAAAATTGGATGAAATGTGACTATACGTTGAAATTGTTCGTAACATTGCCTTAGATTCACAAGCAGTATATAGACATCTTCCGAAGAAATGTTGCGTTCAAAATTGAATTCAAAATATATGATCTGCAGTTGAGAGACCCAAGAATTTGTTTCAATTTTGTGCAAAAATTGAAAAAAAATATCCCACGGGAAATTCATACAACTGTAATTAAAATTTCAAATGCAGCTTCCAGCACTCAAGTATGACATGCCTTTTATTCTAAAAGAAAATTATCAAATTTGATTTCATGTCGAACTCAATTTTGTTAGGAATAACTTTAATTTGATACTGTACAAGAGACTTGAAAAACCATGCTGTGTTACAAAATTTTGTTAGGAACGATTCTAATTAGAATAAATAGTATTTAAATAAAGGAGACTGTTGGGCTATGTCCACGATGAAATTTCACCATATTATAAGGTTGTTGTAATTTGTACATACATAAAATTTGCAAATTGCTTGAGTGTTGCATACCAGAGGTTGAATAGAAGTGAAGTCTTTTGAGTGAAGAAAAAAACATGAAAACTGTCCTTTGAGGATAAATAGCAGTTTTGGAATTTCCAGAAATTTGGCAATGAAGTAAACCTTGGAGATTTCAAGAAGATGGGCATGTGAACCAGAGTTTTTCATGGTTCAGATGAAGATGTATGAGGATCAGTTTTCCAAGAATTTGCATTCTTGAGTTTGTTATTTATTGTAAAAAATTATACTCAACTGTTTATTTTTGCGACAGATAGTGCCATGAAAAAAATTCAAGTGAATGCATCAATTTTATATAATATATTTCCAAATATGTTCAGTTGCCGGACTCAAGAAGGAGAACCTTGAAGTTTTTGGGGATATTTAGTTCGTAAACTGAAGCCATGAGTAGTAACAACACCATCATCTCTTCCAGGAATTGAATGGGAGCAAATATGATCGCAATATCTTCCTTCCCAGGCAAAAATGATTAAATTTTGAGGATACGAAAGAGATGAGTCTCACTTTTGATTTCATTCTACGTTGATCTTTTCTTGTTGTACCTTTATTTTACCACCGTATTATCATTCAAATAGAAGAAATTATGTAACAGACCTGAAACTGCTTCTTCCACGAAAACCAAAGTTTTCAATGTTCGCTTTAAAATTTATTCGCCGATCTAAACGGCGTCCAATTATCCAAACATTCGATTATCCAGAATGCTGTATATCCTCATTAGTGCGGTTACACAGAGAGTACCTGTCGAAAATCTTGTACTTCAGTTGGATACCGATTATCTTGATTCGGTTTTTGGCAACCGACTTTTGTTTGATTTTGGCTACAAGCCAGAAATCAATTTAAAAAAAAAAGTTGAATTCGGAATTTCTTCGTCCCAATAAGAACACAGCTGGACAACAGCAATGCAAGTCAAAGATTGTTCAGTGTTTCATCACGACTAAAGTTGAAAACACAGGACAGTTAGTAGCTCAAATAAGAATCTAATCGATTGAAGTTGACAGACTAAAAAAGTGAAGAAAGGCAATTAAGCAAATAATATTGGGTGCTATGGTTGTTTAAATATTAAATTACACGTCTAAGGAGTAATCTGGGTGGATTTTTATTTAAAATTTCAAAGAAAATCTGCGATGAGTGGACGCGGAGAAGAAACAAACAAACTTTCTTCGTTTGCCACGAGCAAATGTTTACTGCATCAAAGAAATCCGAGCATCAAAATTTCAACAACAACAAAATCATGAATAATACGTTTCTTAATAAAAAAAATCAGTTTTACATCATACAAACGTTGGAAAAAATTATGGAGACATGAAAGTTTCCAATTTTCAAAGGTTTCTGGATTTAAGAATACTGCCTCAGCAAAGCCAGACTTGTATAATGTATGAATTTGATTTCCACCAAGAAACATTCGACAAAGGATGGGTTTAACAACAAAAATCAAAATTGGCTGCAAACTGAAAAAAGATCTCAACATTAACTACAAGACTATATATAAGCGATGAATAGGAAGAGTAAATTGCCAAGTTTTTCAATTTCTACTTATGATCAGTTGAATCTATTTCACGAGCATGGTACGAATAAATTCCAGCAAATCAATTATCGACCATGATTGATAATTGATCATCTTCCAGACTACGACATTCACAGTTCTTCACCACGGTACAGTTTTCAATTAAAACAACATGCATTATTAATTTCTTTCACACTTTCCAGCAACTTACATTTGACAACTTCAGCTTTCTGTCCTCGCATAGGTCTTCAAAGAAGAAAATTATAGTGTCGCGGTTTTTGCAAATTTTAGCACTGCTTTCTTCCTTCAAAAAATTTCGCATCCTCTTGAACCTTCAAAAGGCGTATTTATAAAGCTGCCTTCGCGTAAAAATATTCAAAATTGTTTAAACATGTCTAACATTGTTCTGTACACTGTTGTACTTCATACCTCACTATCAGCCAACGGGAAATTTATACCTTTTTTCATAGTATAGTGGAATAAATTCAGTAAAAACCGAGATGCCGCCGACAAAAAAATGCATTTACAGTTTCACACTGATAGTATCAGAAGAATATATGTAAATAAAATTATAGGTTTTAAATTCACAGTGCACCATCCCAGAACTTCATCGACAACGATTTTCTGCAAATGCTCCACTGAAGACGGAATTTTCAAGATAATCAGTACTTTTGCATGAGAGAAAAAGGTGAGATTACACGATAATCTCTCTCCTCCTGATCTGAA